>VMDO01013573.1:0-57679 GCA_007922755.1 Pedetes capensis
ATCATATGGTTGTGAAAGCTGGACATTGAACAAGAGAGACAGAAAAAGAATTGATGCTTTTGAATTGTGGTGCTGGAGACGTCTATTGAATATACCATGGACTGCCAAAAGAACCAACAAATCTGTCCTAGAAGAAGTGCAACCAGAGTGCTCCTTGGAAGCAAGAATGGCCAGACTGTGTCTTACATATTTCGGACACATAATCAGGAGAGATCAATCCCTGGAGAAGGACATCATGGTTGGGAGAGTCGCAGGTCAACGCAAAAGTGGAAAACCCTCCACCAAATGGATTGACACAGTGTCTGCAACAATGGGCTTAAACATAAATAAGATCGTTTGCCTGGCACAGAATCGGGAAGTGCTTAGATCTGCTCTACATAGGTTTGCTATGAGTCGGACTCGAATCGATGGCACCTAACAACAACAACATCAAGATTTATTTAATACTTTGGAAAACCAGTGGGGGAAATTAAAGTGAATGTACACAAAGATAGAGATACAAATAAAATATACATATCTGTATATTCATTATTTTCATTAGAACCACACTTTATGTGAATCATGCTACTTATTTCTCTACATGTTTTATCCATTTACACTATGGGTACACAACTTACAGAATGTTAAATCTGTTTTTAATGAAATGGGTGTCATAAAAAAATGGAGCATCTCTGCAGGTTATACTTCATGCCAATATTCTTTTATTTAGGAAACATCTGTTATTTTTTTAATCACTGAACATTATTGATGAAGATTTAGGATTAGATTTTTTGGTTCTCAAAAAATATCACTGCTTACAATGTAAATTATCAATCTGTTTGTAAACCAGTAAATTAAATAAATACAAAGGTAGAAATTCAATATTATCTATGTAAATATTATGGGATCTGACTGAAAATATACTATACTATTAAAAAAGATAATCTCTGATGGCTTTCTCATCAGATGAGCTGTTTGTTCAAGATTCACCAAGTTTGAAATATATTTAGAACTTCAAGTCATATAATAAAATCCAGCAATTAAAGCTTTTTTTAAATGACAATATTATTTTAAAAGCTTAATTCTTTCTTTTGTATTAACATAAAAAATTCATGTTATATAGTATTATGTATTTAAGAGATCTAAATAGAAATTGCTGGGATTTAGTTCAGTTGGTAGAGTGCTGCGCTGCAGTCTCTGAGGTCCCAAGTTCAATTACCAGCACTGCAAAAATGGGAGAAGGACCTGGCAATCCACTCTCAAGGCAATCCCGAAATAGTCAGCCATTGAAAACCCTATGAGGGTCGCTATGAGTCGGATACTGACTCGAGGGCACCTAACAACAACAACAAATAGAAATTAAGATATGGCATGTATTAAAATTAAGAGGTTTCAGTATTTTCTTATCCTCCATATGAGGCACTCTGCGTATCTATGCCCACCAAAGAAACTAATGGTAATGAATATCAGGGAGAAGCTGAGCACAGAACTAAAACTCAGGAAACAACATTCTAGGTATGTAATTTTGGAGCAGTTGTTACCTCCCTCTCACCTTCCCTCCTTACTTCTTCCCTATTCCTTCTGTTGCTAGGAGTATATTGTTGTTGTTAGGTGCCATCAAGTCGGTATCTGAGTCATAGCGACCCTATGTACAACAGGCAGAATACTATTGTCAGTGCTTCTCTGCTGTTCATAGGGTTTTCAATGGTGGATTGATTTTGGGGACTAGGCTGTCAGTCCTTCTCCCAAGCCTACAGTGTCTGGTGTTCCCAGGCAGTCTCCCATCCAAGTACTAACCAGGTCCCACCCTACTTAGCTTCAGAGATCTGATGGGATCAGATGCTACAGTGCTACAGTTGCAGGTGCTAGGAGTATAATACTCTTTATTTTGTAAAGAGATAATTTAATAGCATTTATTATATCCAATTTTAATAGCATTTATTAAACCCATTCATAAACAGAACACTATTATGTAATATGTAAATGTTTAAATAATATTGTGGTAAATACTTTCTATTCTCTTATTTTATACTAGAATTATAAATTTAATGCTTGAAAGGATCTGGTAAAGGTCCTAATGTCTACTCTCTCGTTTTACATAAGAGGACTGAGGTTTAAAAATTTCTATGAGATTCATACCTATGACATCCTAACATTTTTTTAATATTCTAAAACAGTATATACTGTGCTTCATTTTCTTTTTCCATATCTTATTTTAAAGTATTTAAGTTTATCATTTAAGTATTTGAATTTCTTAAACATCAGACCTTATTTATCACATTCTGTAGCCTAAGCAGAGATTCTTTCCATTTAATCATAACCAGAGTCTGTTGTATAACTATTTCCCAAACTGCACCTCTACTGTCATAGTCCAGTTTGGTATATGGTTTGACACCGAGTTTTCATACAATAAAATAGTATGTTTATCTACAACTTGCTTTGAGGAACATTTCTTCAGCAGAATGTTGACAAGTACATTTGTAAACAAACAACGCCCAGTTTAAAAAAAAATTTTTTGGTAGCATTCGAGCCTTTGTTGAAAAACACATTTGAAACTTTTGTTTTAGTTTTCATTTGTTTGTTTTGTTTTGTTTTGCTGTACTAGAGGGCTAACCCCAGAGTCTTGCACATGCTAGGCAAGTCCACCACTACTAAGCTGAAGCCTTGGTTAATTTTTTTTAATTTTCTTTTTATTTTTATATGGCATCTAAGTTTCACAGGTTACTTCCAGCCTCAAATTTCTGGACCTTCTGCTTCAATCTCCAGAGTACCTGTGATTATATGTATGCATTATGGCTCCAGACTTAATGTTTTCCTTAAAATGGGAATTGTTCAGTCCTTTAATGATCTGGGAAGTCTTAAGATTCATATACATATGCATACACACATATTTTATCAGTTATTAATTGCCAGGTACCTAATAATGATTATAAAAATTTAATCACCATATACTCTTCCAGGTACTTTATGTTATTTTGTGTGATAATTGTCATAATAATTGTATGTGATTATCTCCACTTTCTATACAGCAAGACAGAACTTCACAGATGCTAAACTGCTAACTCAAAACCTTCCAGCATCCAAGCAGGAAGGCAGGACTTGAAAGTAGATATCTCCAAATGTATGGTTGATTGTATTTATTGTATTCATTGTATTATAATGAATTATTGAATTTCAATATATTCTAGTAATCAAAAGCAAAAATACAGAACTTTTAAACCAATTAATACTTGTTATTCTACTAACTAGAATAAAATTTAAAAGTATAGAATCTATATTAGACACACAGGATGTATATATCAGATGATATATATATATGTATATATATGTGTATATATATGTATATATATATACACATACATACATACATGCATACATATACATATATATGATACCATATTTAAGATAAATACTAAGATATTAAGAGAACTCCTCAGCTATATTCTTGGAAGAATAATTACAACTCTATCCACATTTTAAGCATGTTCTTTTGGTTGTTGTTGCTAGGTGCCGTCGAGTCGGCATCCGACTCATAGCAACCCTCATAGGGTTTTCAATGGCAGACTGTTTCGGGATTGACTTGGGAGTGGATTGCCAGGTCCTTCTCCCATTTTTGCGGTGCTTGCTGGGAATTGAACTCGGGACCTCAGAGACTGCAGCGCAGCGCTCAACCAACTGAGCTAAATCCCAGCCCCGTTCTTTTGGTTACGCAATGAAAATAAAAATGCATTCCATTTTAAAAAAATAATAGATAAAGTCTCACGAGAGAGCACCAGTTATTGACACATGCTAAAATCAAGTGATTCCTAGGAAATTATGGGGGAAGAGTTTCATTACTGTATGGTTTACAAATTGAAGATATAATCATAAAATGCTATTACCAGAGCTATAAGAAGTTCACTGGACTGGGAAAGTGGAATAAGTTATACATAGTTATCAAATGGGACTGGAAAATATGTGTATGATGATCACGAACCAATCTAATTATAGAGATATATTTGGAAATTAGGACATTACTTTGTAATGAACATTTTATTTATAGAAATCTAAAAGACCAGGCAGGCACAGTGGCATATGCCTGTAACCATGTGACTCTGAAGGCTGAGACAGGTAGATAACAAGAGGCCAGAGGCAGCCTGGGTAATGTAGCCAGAACTTATCTCAAAAATAAAAAAATGAAATAAAGAAGGAGGTGGGGTGCAGCACAGTGGTGGATCACTTGTCTAGCATGCAGGAGGCCCTGAGTTCAATCCCCTACTGCTGAAAAAATTACAAAAATACACTATGAAAGAATAAAACCTGAAGCTACCATAGAAACTGTTGAGAATTTGCTATTTCTTTAGGATGTTAGGTGTTTCAGAGACAAATATTTAGCTTCTTTAAGTCAAATAACAAGTTTAAATAAGACAAATATTTCTCTCAAAAGCTAATGTTCATTTTATATCTTTTTATTATATAGAGGTTATTTTCGTTATTATATCATATATTTCAAGGAAATTATATTCTCTTTTTTCTTTTTTACCTATTTATGAGCAATTTGGGGCTGGGGGTTGGCTCAGTTGGTAGAGTGCTGCTGTGTACTTTCTGAGGCCCTTGATTTGATCCCCAGCACCCCCAAAACAGAAGGACTTGGCAGCCCATTTCCAAAACAAGCCCAAATCAATCAGGCATTGAAAACCCTATGAATAGCAATGACATAGTCCTGGGCATGGCACAGTGTTAGGGACTGTTTTGTTCTGTTGTACATGGGACTGCTATGAATCAGACCCAACTTGGCGGGCACCTAACTACAAAAAAAAAATGAACAATGTGTAACATTCTGCCTAATCATCTTGAGTTTAGTTATCCCATGCAAGATCCTTGCAATTCATCGAGGAATCAGCTAAAAGTATCAACATTGTTGGAGAAATAGCTAATATTTAATAATTATTGCTTTCCATATATTAATTTTTGTGTTTCATATAAGAACTAGTATTACCCTTGTTTTATACCTGAGGGGACTGAGGTGCTGATGGCATAGAAAGCCCGAAGTCACATGGTAAGTATGCATCAGAAAAGGCAATCAAACCCAGGTCCCTGCATCCAGAGACTGTTCTCTGACTATTGTATCCTGAGTGAGGTTGGCAAATAATAAAATGGGAGCAACTGTACCAAGAGTCTCCAGCTTTACATTTTAAACTATATTCTAAACAAATCATCCATCTATTGTATAAATTTTTAACAAAATAAAATCACTATGAAATTCGTCAATCTGCAATAAATCTAAAAATGATGCAACATGGGGTGAGGATGCTGGGATTTGGCTCTGTTGGTAGAGAATGCATCTGGCAAACGTGAGGCCCTAGGTTCAATCCCTAACAATACCACTGAAAAATTGACACTAGGAATTGCAATAAAATCCCCTGTGAGTTATATGTGTTCTTAGATCACAACAAAGCCTGGATCCTGGTACATGCCTATAGTCACAGCAACTTGGAAGAGAGAGGAAGGGAGATTCTGAGTTGGAGGCCAGAGGCAGCCTATATAATTTAGCAAGATACTGTCTCAAAATTGAAATCAAATGAAAAAGGGGAGGAGATGTAGCGATGCAACTCAGAAGTACAGCACTGGCTTACCATGTGTAAGGCCCTCAGTTCAAGTCCAAAAGTGAAAAAGAAATAAGATTATAATAAAAATTAAAACTTTTGAGAATGTTGATCTAACATGTCTGAAATTGCTTTTAAATAAAGATCTACGATGTCTGTGGTGAATTTTCTAAATTGTCAACTTGCATTCACTTGGTTCCAACTTCTATTCCTCCAAATTACTACAAAAATATAACCAAATATTGGTCTCTTAGATCCATGGAGTCTTGGTTAAACTTAGAAATGAATCTACTAGGAAGGAAAAGTCTAAGCCACCATCATTGCACAATTCCTTCTACTCATGTAGGAAAAAATGTTTCTCCCTTTGTAGCCAGCTGCCAGGGCCTATTTCTCTCCAAAGCAGCAGCAAAAAAGTTAAAAGATCAGGATTTTAAATGTTGATCCTTCAATATCCTTGGTGTCTCTCTCTCATTTTCTCTCAATCATGAAGGCAATCCACTGAGATTTTCATTTATTGCACTGTGGCAGACTAAATGTCCAGATTAGATTATCCCACTAAAAATACAAATATCTAAAGCAACGTCAAACATTTAATTTTTAGATCTTGAGTTTATAAATGAGCTTGCAAAAAAGTAATCAACGCAAGTGACTGAAGGTGAGGTTTACAGACCTACAGGAAACCATGAAGTCCACTTTCACCTCGAAGACATTCACTGAGGCAGTGAACCTCAGTATTGCTCTTGTGGGCCTTTAATCGTGAGACACCAAGTTTGCATACGCAATGTATGGAGAATGAGAAATACATTTACCTTTCTTCTCCCTGACTAGCTCAAGATGAAGGAAAAGAAAAGATCTCTTTTCTGAAAATTTAAAAACCACAAGCCAGAATATACCTGAGTGTATTAAAGTATAGATTCCCTACTCTCTTGAGTTCCAGCAAAAAAAAAGGTCAAGCAAAGCATCTAATTTAAAGAGGTTTGTTTTCATTGGAGCCTTCAGATCTCTGACAAAAGCAAAGTTTTAAGAAAATTTGAAAGAAAAATAACCACCTAACATTAAAAATAATCAGCAAATACGTATGGAAATAGGCACCGTGAATGTCAGCCAGCTGAAACAAAAGAAAGGAAGAGTAATTGGAAAATTTCAGAAATTAAAAGTATAATAAATAGAATAAAAATGTACAGTTATTAAGAAATAAGTTGAACATTATTAAATATATATACACATATAATATAATCAAAACAGAACCAGTATAAATGAATATAGTCTTTGAAAATTACTTGATAATGGATTGCATAACAGATTATATATATATAATGAATTTGTGTATTATAATATAGTTTAAGACAAAGAGATGGAAATTTAAAAAGAGAAGTTAAAAGATATTTAGTCAGATATTCCCAAGTCAAGTATCTAATCAGAGTTCTAGAAGTAGAAAGGAACAAGAATGGATCACATGAAATATCTGAAAAAGTTCCAGAAACGGCAAAAATATGCCAGTTCAAAGCTGTAAGAATTCTAACTGAATTAATCTCCATATTAGAAACTCACATTGCATTAAATCCATATTTCCTCAAAAACTCCTTACCCACAAGTTATCTATTCCTTTGTAATCATGAAAATATATTTACAACACAACTCTTACAAATTCACAAAACTTACCAAGTGAAAAAAAGTGACTCAGGAAGCGGAGGCAGGAAGATTGCAAGTGGGGGCCAGAGGCAGGCTGCATAATTTAGTGAGATCCTTTCTCAAGATACAAAATAAAACTGGCAGACTAAGGGTGCAGCTCAGTGGTGAGCACTTGTGAAGTATGTGCAAGACCCTAGGCTTGACCTCTAGTCCCTGGTTCTGGGAGGAAAAATAAAAAATGTCCTTTCTAACCTAACAGGCCCTGCCTTTATGTAATTCATTTTCTTCGCTGCCCTTTACCTCTTGGCATCTGAGAGAATCTGTTAAAATATATCCCAGCATGATCCATAGATGAAAAGAAATTTACATTCATACTAAAAACACTCAGCAAATATAAACTATCAATATATTTTTTAAGATATTTGTTTCTTCTCTGTGACTTGAAATTTTTGAAAAGCAGTTATTTAAAGCACTATGCGAAGCAGGGTTTAGCGTGCATGCCTATAATCCCAGCATCTCAGGAGGTTCAAGGCCAGAGGCAGCCTATATAACTAACTCTGTCTTAAAAAATAAGAAATAGGCTGGAGTGCAGTCCAGTGCTATAGCATTTGCAAAGAATGTACGAGGTCCTGAGTTCAACAACCAAGAACTATACACACACACAAAAAAAGGAAAATGAAAGAATATGAATTTGAAATGATGTTTCATTCTTAAATTTAATTATAACTAAAATTCAAATAATTTTATGGGAACTACAGAAATTAAGTTGGTTATTATGATGAAGGTAATTTTCAGAATGTACATTTGACAACTGAGAAATTATGAGAAGTATTAGAACTCATTGACAAACTTTTCCAAATCTCTCCTAATAAAAAAAAAATCTTTTTAATGTCAAGAAGTGACAGGAAAGCGCATTAGCAAGACAGAGGGAAAGTCAAACACAGTGAGGTAAAATTCAGACATTGCTTGTTCAATCCTGATGTGTTGAGTCAAATTTGCACCTAGCCTGGGATCTGTCAGTATTGGTCAGATAGACTGGAAGCTGAGCGCCTATACGTCACAGAGCTTCATTATCAACCAATAATGGAGCCTTCAACATGTCCCCATTTCACAGTGTGCTGAAGTGCAACAAAATGAAAATCACTGCATAATTTAAGCATTCAAAGGCCAAAGTCCTTCTCTTTCCCACAGTAGCCATAAACACCACGTGGACCTGCAGAATGTATCAGTGGGTAATGGACAGGTAGAGAGAGAGAGCAATGAGTCTGAAATACGTAGAATCTGGAAGGAGATTTTTTGTTTTTGTTTTTGCGTTTCCAAATACCACACCACACACACACACACACACACACACACACACACACACACACTCTACCTGATTAATTTTAATGGACTATCTGTAGATTTTTTTTCCCTGAGTTTGCTCTGACTTAACATGTTGATAACAAACACATTTTAGAGGGAATTACATTATTCTGCTGAGAAGCCAAGAAGTCCTCTACACTATGGCACATTGGGACAGAGGAATGGAGAGAGAATTCGTCAGAGTGCTGCCTTGGAACTTTGCCACTGCTTGATGGCAGCTGGTGACTAATAATCTTTAAGGAAATGGTAATTCAAGCAGGCTTAAGCAGGCTCACAAACTTTAGGGTTCTAGAAGTCAAACTGGTACATCCTAACTTGAAATAGTCTTCAAATATGCAATCATTCTACAGTCAGCTACTTTTTGGGTAAACGCTAAAAGAGCAGTTCAAGACACACAGCCTGTCCCATTCCAACCTGTCACGATCCAAGTTTCAATATCATCTTCCATCCATTAATTCATTCTCTTCAACTGACTTTTCAGGAAATAGAAGGCACTCATCAGCTGCTCTAATACCATGTACCTATAAAGTTCTTATGCAAACACAGCATTGATAAATTGATGCTCACATGACAGAACCTGTTTGCTCAGATGCCATAAGCTGTTGGTTAGTAAAGAACATGATTCTCTATGAATTAAAAACATTATTCACTTATAATTACTGACACTAAATTCATTACCAATGATTAAAATGTTTCAAAACATAAATTTTGCTGAAGATTTTGAAATGCACTACAGGAAATATATATTAAAATACCATATATTTTTTGGAAGAATGTTTAACAAGTGAGATTATTTTAGTCATTTTCAAGGCATTTTTCCTAAAGATATATAGTATATTTGTATAAGATTTTTTTTAGAAAAGCTAGTGTTTCATACTTCAACTAAAAGGAAAAAAATCATAAATCTACAAACTCTAAATCCAAAGGAAGGAAGGAAGGCAGGAACAAAGGAAGGAAGGGGAAAGGAGAGAGAGAAATAAAAAAAAGAAGCAATAAAATTCTTTATGGAACACTTAAAGTCCTCTCTAACAATGTAAGAAATGCATGGTAAATAAAAAGCTGGAGTGTTTCTACATTTGTTAGATGGACAAATAAGAAATAAAGCCTCAGTGGCAAAGATAAAGCAACTATATCCAACTTAAAATATCTGGTGTCTGAGGGACTCATAAGCAAGCTATCTTCCTTGCTTTAGCCATCAGAATCAGAAAGCATAGGCCTAGAGTCAACCTCCAAGTGCTGGTTACTCAAATCCTGCATACTTTCACACAATAAATGGAAAACATCTTTGAGCCCAGAAATTTTTACCTCTGTTTCTTTTTGTCTGGAAACTTTGATAGCTCAAAACAATGAAGCATTCTTAGGCAAATCCCTATTCCTCTCCATCACAGGATCACCACCACCTCCTTGGCCTTCCTGGTGGCTCCTGGCACACAGTGTGTGTCAGAGCTGAGCTCTGAAATGTGGTGTGGCGAAAGCTTCTGCAGCAGCCAACACCTCTACCTGACCCAGCGAGTCCACGTCACTCATTCAGTTTCTCTCTCAGGAGGCATGCATGGGAATGAAAATTCAATATTAGATGCTGTTTATACTGAAATACAATATCACTGATGTTTGAGTAGAATCTGAAATGTCTGAAAAAAAAAATGGTTTGGTTAGCTCATTATTTTTTCTGTTTTAATTTATTCTCAAAGATATTTTCCCTGCCAGTTAGATTTTTCCATTTTATTACGGATGTGGGAAAATACGGGCCCCACATACTGCTTTGAGTACCTTCACTTTATTTGTTCTTATCTGCACGAATTGGTGTTTGTCAAAGTAATGATGTAGAACATTAATCAGCATTAGTAATGTGCTTCTGAGTATTTCTTCCTGAAGTGTGTGTTTGTGCATCTTCCTCCACATCTTCACAGCCGGATATGGAAATGTCTTGTTGTACTTGAGGAAAACATGGATTTCTCAAGTACGAAAGGGCACATGTGCCAATAATCAGATTGTTAAGCAAATACAGTATTTTGTGGCAGATATGTCTCTAGGAGTGTTAAGAGTGCCCTAGGAACAGCAAGATTATGTTGTCCAACTCTTCATTCTCTCACCTTGAAAAAATTAAAAGTGCAAATTAAAAAAATGTAGTGAATGAATAAAAGATAAGATTTCCTTGTCATTTTATAATCCCGTAGATGGTGGTAAAAGCTGACAGAGTAGAAATAAACTTGTGCTTATCTATTTCAGTCCACCAGATTTCATCTTTTGTGAAAGTGACCATCTTTATGGAAAATTCATATAATGACCATGACAAATTCTCCAGTACCAGAGAAAGAAATCAGAAAATACAATTGATGAGGCAAAACAGGATATCTGTGTGTGCAGAATAAGTTATTTGTTTTGCCTTTTTAA
The DNA here is from genome assembly GCA_007922755.1 of Pedetes capensis. Taxonomy (NCBI): domain Eukaryota; kingdom Metazoa; phylum Chordata; class Mammalia; order Rodentia; family Pedetidae; genus Pedetes; species Pedetes capensis. The sequence goes on from VMDO01013573.1 coordinate 10,956, forward strand.
TAAATATAATTATTATGCCCCAAAGCTTAGTCTATGGATACTTTGATCTTGTGAAAATATAAATACATTTAGACATAAGCTGCACTCAAAAATGATTATTCAATCCCTCCAAAAATCAAACTTGTAGATTATATAGCTTTTACTACTGATTGAATGATTTTCATAAAACTTCACTGATTTTCTATCATATCATAAATAATCATTGGCTCAAGAAAACTGGAAAACAGAAGAGAGACAGAACATACAAAAATATAAAATGATAGTCACAATTTAGGAATTCATTATACCTAGTTTAACATAAAATTTTCTGGTACCTAACATACTGAAAAATAATTCTTTCCTCCCAACTTGCCCTTGTTTTGTAGCTCCTTCCTTTTCTTGCATCTCTCCTGTGTTCTAACACACACCTCTTGCTGTTTCAGAGACATATTCCCCAAATTTCAGTTGTACTGACATCAAGCTACTGAAAGACAGAGTTTTAAATTGCTTCCCCTAAGAGGACTGGTGTTTCACTCAGTCACCAATTCAGGTGCCTTACCACTTCCTGCTCATGCTGCCTATTGTGTTTCAGCACCACATGATTTACTTTTTGGTAGATATTAGGGGATGAGATCCATAGCCCGACCACCCAGGCCTCCAATCCTGTCAGATCTCAGAAGCTAAGCAGGGTTGGGCCTGGTTAGTCCTCAGATGGGAGACTGCCTGGGAATACTGGGAGCTGTAGGCTTAGGAGAAGGACCCAGCAGCCAACTCCCAAAACGGTGAGCCTTCAAAAACCCTAGGAATAGCAGAGAAGCACTGACATAATGCTGGGCATGGCAGAGTGTCAAGCAGTGCTTCATTCTGTTGTACACAGGGTCGCTATGAATTGGACTCAACTTGATGGCACCTAAACAACAAACAAGTAGGGATGAATTAAGTTGAATTCTGACATTTTGAAGACAGTCAATTAATCAAATATACTTATCGGGTATGTTAATTATTTAAAGTTGTAATTTGTGGTCATGGTCTTTGCATTCCAGAGGCAAGAAGAGTTTAGGGAAGGAACCAAAATACAAATTAAGAAAAATTTTAAATAGAAAAATAAGTAAACTGGTTCCATCTTTAAGAATTATTTCCTTGAAAGATTAAAGCAGAGAAAGTATTCTCTAGCTACATGTGATAATAGTCTAATTCTAATAACTAAATATACTAATAAGGATGCTAAAATTTGGAAATTTCAATTCTATTTTTAGGTTTTAAAGTGCAAAATCATTCATCATAAACCTTTTTCAACAATGAACACATGGAAAGTATTTTAAATATTAAACATCAAGGATATAAATTTTAGAAAAAAGCATTCATTTCCTTAAATAATTATTATAAATTGAGAAGCCTTCAACCTTTTAATATAAAGAGGTATAACTTGTGAATGATTAGAGCAGCAGATCAAACCCATGGAAATTTGGGTTGATGTTTGGGTGCCGGTTCAGTATGTTAAGGTTGAGAGGGTTTGGGTTCAGTTTAGGCTCGGGTTTACAATTTTAATCCTGTTGTGTAAATAGATGAATAAAGTTCTTAAAATATAATTTTATGTAGAGAGATACAAAGTTTTTAGACTCCACATCCAGAAAAGATCAATATCCTAGAAACCTATTTACTATTTATTTTATCATCAAAAGATGAGAATAGACAACCATCAAAGTAAAATTTCTTAATATTAAAAGAATTTTTTGCCAGCTACAGTTTAAGTTAAATATAAACTCTTCCTGGAACAAACATTAAATCACTTAAGTTCAAATGATACTTCTGTGTTATAATCACGAAATTTCTCATAAAAACAATACAAAACGATAAACCCAGCCCCTTATTTACAGATGAAGTAACTTAAGTGTTTCATCCAATTCTGACTAATGACAATTCTAGAGCTCAATGAAACAAACCTAAAACCTACAACTTAGCATTTTATCACATTCTAAATTAAAGTATAACCATCAATCATCCCATATGTGAGCTTATTTTCTGCTATTCCTGGTTGTGGTAGACTGAACCCATTCTGAGTTCCATACTTGTTTGGATTATTTGCTGTTATCTAAAGCATGATGTTGTTTACACTGATTTCTAGAGACTTTACAGGATACTTAAAATTTTGAAGATGTTAAAGAATATTACAGAACTCATTGCTTCAGAAAGAAAGAGATGTAGGGATAGGGTTTCTTAATTTTTCTCATTAATACTCACTACATAAAAGATAGAAGTATTTTCGTCATAGAATACGATAACTCATTCAGACACGACCTCTACTACTTATTTCAGTTTACAATTACACTGTATAGACTGCCCTCATTTCCCCATGGATGTGGTCTCTACTTATAGTTTAAAAAAGTGAGTAAACATATATAATGTAGTAATATTTCTGTCATTTGTAGTGTGTTCTTTCCATCTCATTTTTTAATCAATGTTTAATTCTATCAGAATGAAATATCTCACCAGAGGAATCTGCTTACCAATGCTACAAATATTTACTTTTGATTAGGAGCAAAAGAAAGAATCCATGCTCTTGAGAAGCTAAGGGTTTAGTGGGTTAAAACTAAGAAAAGCACTGATTACAATATAGGGATACAGGTCCCATATTACACACAGAACTCTATGGAAATAACAAAGAGGAATCCACAAGACAACACAACAAATTAAAGAATACTGTAGGTATTCTTTACTGTAGGTAAGAAAGGCTGTCTAAAGAAAAGGGCACTTGGTGATTTTTAAAGGCTGAGAAGGTTTTCACAGTAAAGGAGGAGGATGAGGAGGAGGAGAGGGAGGAGGAGGAAGGGGAGGAAGAGGAGGAACAGCAACTATTTTTGCAGAGGGAACTAAATTTCATTTACATGTAAAACATGGAGGTATGAAAGGATGGTTCTAGTAACTCTAAGTAATTCATTATACAAGCAACACAATGCAGAGATGTGATAAAGCCTAAGGATGGAAAAAGGAGCTATATAAACCACAGGGTAACCATTTTTAAAATGTTATGCTCACTCAAAATATATATAAACAGAACAGTAGAAAATTGTTAAATACTGTTCAACAGTGATTTCCTGGTAGTCATATTCTGTAAAATGACAGATATCTTGACCCAATATTTTGCAGTGTGAACAAGAACATTATTACAAGTTTAGAAATGTTTCCAACACCAATGAAACACCATTTCATCACAGTGTTTTAATCATCTGAGCTCAGATGTGATTCTAACACCACTCTTCAGATGTATTTCTGCAACCATGACATTCAAATCTAGGAAATGCTAAAAGGAAAAAGAATATAATTACTTTCATTGTTTCATTGTATGTATCTACACTATTATTTATCATCAATGTGTTTCTAAAGAAGAAAAAGCAATAGAAAATACATTTTAATAATGAGCTTCAGTTATTTGGTGATAGGATACTTAGTTATTAAAATTCTAGGACTCTAATTTTTATACATATCTAGGAGACATTTCCCCCAAATACAAACTATGAGGTTTATGTCTTTTTCCATTCATCAATTACTTTATATATCATTACAAATCTGTAAGAGGTTTTCTGACTATTTGAGGAGAAGAAATTGTGTCTGACAGCAAGAGGCATGTTATATTCAATTTCATTTTCCATCTCTTTGCCTTTTACTTTAGATACCTTTTTGAAAATTCCAGTGCTTAATTAAATACCAGGGAATAGTGCATGTGAAACATTCTGAAGCAGCTCAATGAGGATGTTTCATAGCAATAAATACAAAGATAGATGTAATAAAAAGGTTTGAAATTATCACGTGATATTCATATTGTGATGGAGCACCTTATACCACAGTAATATCTATTAACATCCCAAGAGATTAGATCTTATTAAGATCCCCAGACCCCGACTACAATATATTTTGCATGTCCGAGGCTTTAAGTCTGATATTTTACTTAGTATCCCTAAAGGAAATTTATTTTTCCAATGGTTGATAAAGTACATTTTGAAAACCACTAATCACTTTTCTACTGTTTAATTTCACATTGATCATCAGACACAAAGGCATCGTGGGATATTTACCATTCCATATTTTATATAATTTTGTCATTAATACTTAGGTGGGTCATGAGATTATAATAAATTTTAAGTAGTATAAACTGACACTTCTGAGTAAATATGGAAAGAATGTTATCATGAATGAATTTCTTCTATGTCTCCAATGACCAAATTCCACCTGGCCATTAATGACACAGAGTAAAGATAATTGTAACACTCAAAGTAAAAGAGAAATGATTTAATAAAAAATAAAACTTTCAAGTGATCCAGGCCAGGAAGGATTAGTAACATCCAATTTAGCAGAATGAAAGCAGTCTTAAACTCGTTCACAAAGAGGAACAATATAAGAGGTGTGATTAGCCTTCAGAGAAACCTGGCTTGGAGTAATGAGGTCCTATGGGAATTATGGGTGAGACTTTGATAAAAAACAAAGGTATTCACTAAACCTTACTCAACAGTGTGGTTGGAAATTTCCTGTGCCCTTCTTAGTCCTTCACTGCTGGCATCTTTCTTACTGTCCCATCCTTCAGAAAAATTGGTCTGGAGAAAATAAATGGGAACTTACCACAGGTCATAGAAATCATAAAGAAGCTGACATCTGCTTCTTTGGCTGATGAAGCTGACTGTGGTGTTTTTAGGAAATTTTAAAGTGGCTTATATACAGGTCTTAGTCTTACTTAAAATTAAGTTATATAACATTTCAAATAAATTATCTTAAAGTCAAATAAAGTAAAAGTTCATATTCCCAATTATTTTGGCATTAGCTATGCTTGTGAGGGTAGTCTGTCTATGTATGCCTGATGTAAGTACTATGGGATACTATACAAATACCATGTAATGATGTACACTGCCCATCTTTCTTAACTCTGCATTCAGACACATCACACTAATAGTTTTAAATTGACCACTGCTCACAAGATGCCACTCAGTTGGGTCTGAACCATAGTAACCCTACGTACAACAGAGTGAAACACTCCCTAACACTAAGCCATGCACATGATCTTTTTGATGCTTAAGCCCATTGTTACAGTCATTGTGTCAGTCCCTCTAGTTGAGGGTCTTCCTTTTTGGTTTTTGACCTGCCCAAACATGATGTCCTTGTCCAGGGATTTGTCCTCCTCACAACATGTATAAAATACGAAAGATGCAGTCTAGCCATCCTTGTTTCTAAGGAGCACTCTGGTTGTACTTCTTCTAGGATGGGTCTATTGGTTCTTTTGGCAGTCCACAGTACATTCAATATTTGTCTCTAGCACTATAATTCAATTGTAGAACCAATCTTTCCTCATTTATCATGAAAATGACCACTGTGGGTCAATTTATCTTCATGGATATCAGCAAAATCTATACAGGAGAGAAGAAGTTATTATTTTGCTATTTTTCTAGGATTAAGAAAATGATAGAGAAAATACAAATAATGCAGATGAAGATGAACAGTATGATGGATTTACTGCAGAAGTGGAAGGCAGTTTTTTTTTCATGAGTATAGTTTAACAAACAGTGAAAATAATTTAACAATAGGTCAGATACCAAATGAAATTACGATTTCATGTATAGTTAGTGGTCTGGTCTGGGAGGCCTCACTGTTTGCCAAATCATGGTTGAATTGCACTTATAAATTAGATATGGATATAAGAGGTTAATAAAAACGACTTCATTCTCCCTGCTACCAGATCCCAATGTCCATTACCCGTTCAAATACTTTTCATGGCAATTCCCTTCACATAACCTTTTAGATCCTTGAAAATAATTCTTTCAATCTATTTTTAAATTTCTAATGTTCATAATAAATTTCTTCCTCTATGACTAATTCTTTAAATTTCTCCTACTCATTAAGTTTCTTTTCATTTATGATTATTTTACTAATCTTCAAATCAATTTTAATCTCTATTGTATCTCTTATTTTTAGAAGTTTCTGCTTTTTGCATTTTGTTTTCTATTTTTCTTTTTTCCTAATTCTGTCTGGTCATTTTTTCAAGGTGATATGCTTTTATTAATGATTTGATTCTCTATATTATGTAAACATATTGATTATGTTTATACTCTATTTGGCTTTTAATTTTTGTCTGCCATTTCTTGCCCATGGCCCTATGATTCCTTGTATAATTTGCAATTTTGGTAAGTGATTTTGCTTAGATTGTTTGGCCTCTGTGGGGACCATTAAAAGCCTGGACTAAAGAAACAGTACTGCAGAAAGATTTTATATCTTATAAAATATTTGGAAATGCTACTAAACACGTCTATTTTAAATTTAATTTGATTTTTTGGAAATTTATTTGGAAATCATTGCTTTATTTGGAGTTATTTGAATTTATAATTTGATAACTCTTCTAAAATATTTTGAAATACTAATAAACTTGGCCTGCAGCCATAGCCCTGTGGCATCCGATCCCGTCAGATCTCGGAAGCTAAGCAGGGTCGGGCCTGGTTAGTACCTGGATGGAAGACCGCCTGGGAACACCACAAGCTGTAGGCTTGGGAGAAGGACCTGGTAACCCCCTCCCAAAAATCAATCTGCCATTGAAAACCCTATCAACAGCAGAGACACACTGACAATAGTGTTTCGCCTGTTGTATGTAGGGTCACTATGAGTTGGATACCAACTCGATGGCACCTAACAACAACCAAATAAACTTGAGTCCATTTTAAGTTTAATTCTATTTTTTTTCTGTACCATGCAAATAGCAGGACCTCAGGCTCTGCTTCTACATGAGAGATGTCTCATGATAATGAATAACCAAAAGTGATATTTCACACCCTACCTGAAGTCAGTGCTGAGAAATATTTCCTTTTTTCCTCTGTAATTATTATGGGGTTTTTTTGAGGGGGCATAGTCATTTACCCTTGATTGTAGACCTTTTTACATTCAAGAATTTACAGCATGAGATCAGATTCCTAGGCTCCCCAGAGACAGATTTTTATTTCCCATAACATGTTAAATTAGACTTGACAATACTATACTGTACATTTAAAAATTTAAGAGGAAAAATTCCATGTCATCCATTCCTATCAATATTAAAACAAAACATATGTAGTCTATTCAGACTCTGATTATAAATAGTCCTGTGCCAAGTGACATCTTCAGTACCAACTAATGGTCTCAGTTGCCATTTTACCTGGTCCCTGACTCACATGAATTGTTGAAGTTCTTTCTCAAAAACTCATCTACACATTAAAATATTATTTCTAGATTTTATGTATGACGTAGAATGTAAAACTTATAATATCTAGATATCCATGTTACCAGAAGTCAGATTTCTAAGTACACTTCTGTGAAACAGACCTTTAAAATATAAATGAGAAGGAAAATATAAATGAATAATGAAAACAAAAAATAAATCCAGAGGTATACAGGTAATAGTTTTAGATATTATGATCATCAATTCATTTTGTTGTTGATCATTTTATATTTACCCAAATTTCTTCAACAAATACAGACTGAATTGGAAAAGAAAACCAGCTGCAATTTTAAAATGGCACAGGCTAGCATAAGAGTGATATTTTAGCACTCATTGTTGTAAGTGCTTTATACTTATTACTTTATTTGATCCTCAAAACAAACATCAGGGGTGAGCACCATTAGTATTTCCATTTTACAGATTAGAAACTCAGAACTGAACTTTTTTTTCAAGTTCACAAAGTTAGCAAGTGATAGAGGCAGGTTTTGGGTTTGGTTTGTCATTGTTTTTGTTTTTTTTTGTTTTTATCACAGGCATTCTTGCTATAAAGGGTCTGCCTTAACCACTGTGTGTTACCATTTCTCAAGACAAATTGGAACACTATTTCCTTGGTCCTAATTAAACATCACTTACAAAGAGGCACAGGCTGAAAATTCCCGGTCTAGTCCCTAGTTACCTTTCTAATTACCTACTTGATCTTCAGTTACTCGTTCTCAGACATCATTTTCCCCAAGCATAAAATTAGTAACTTAAACTAGATTAATCTCTGAGGGTCTCCCAGCACTAAGATTTTGTGATAGCACAATCCTATTAGATACATGTTTTCCGTATATCATAAGATTGGAAATTAACCATTTAACTGAAAGATTGACAGGAAGAACTCTTAAATTAAGATACAGTTTAAAAATCAAAGTATTCTATGATTTAATAATGTAAGATCTCATGAATCAAGATGAGGTTTCAGTTTCCTAAATCTTAGCAGCAACATAAATAAACAAAAATATATTCTCTGCATTTTCATGATATAAAGATATTATCACAATAAGAAAAATTAGTCTATAAATACCAAATATAACTAGCAAATATCTAAGTCAGCTTGAAAAATACAATGAATCTGGCAGTCTGTTACTAAAGGCACAAAGTAAGCAGAAGAAACCACAACATTCCTTTATGGAACTGAATTTTTCTTAGGATAAATCTTTGTTTTAACCTTTCAGCTTAAATTCCTTTTCTCCAAATCCATCCTATTGTTTTACGAACAACTTCATTCAGTGTAGATTTCTACATGGTTAACCAATACTTTTCTTGCAAGGTGAAAAATATTCCTTATTGTTGGAAACAAAAGAGAATTGAGATAGTTTAATAGTTGAACATTCAGAAGCTGGCCCCACAGCTTTATGTCAAAACACACAATGTGGCTGAGAAAAACAGGAAAAGTTCAAATGAAAAGTTATTTGATTTCTGACAGCTACTTTATATGTCAAAAGTAAATTTTTAAAGTATCTTGATGAGAATTCCAGCATGGTCAATCCATCAAGCAGGCTTGGTTGTCATAGGCTGTCCAACACAAGGAAACAACGTGCTGACTGCAATCCCAGACGCTGCTGGGACGTCCAGCCTGGCGGCTTCCCTGGTCTGCATGGGGAATGAGGACTTATCTTGGTCCACACATACATTAGATAATATAGTTAGTACACAGACATCATAGAGGGTCACAAAGAAAATAAACATTAAAAACACATGATGTTACTAGCTGTACTGGGCTGCAGATGGCCCACAGGCCACCATTTGGACATGCCTGTTACAGCCAGTGATCACAAGAGTTTCTCTTATGTACTAATTTTTTATTTGAAAAAACTGCATGGATTAAAATATGTTTGTGTACTGAATGAAAAATAGATAATAGGGTTATGGAAGGTGATTTACAGCATGTTGTTATGACCAGTGCTTGGGCCCATAAATGCCTGAGCTCAAAAGCTTAATAATGTTTCCACCACTTCAGCATTTAGACCCCACTACTGTGTGCCTGATGTTTCCTGGGTAAAATCTGGATAATTATAAGAAGACTTTATAGGATTGCCAGAATTGAATGAGATAGTAAGTAAGAAGACTGCAGAATAAGACTTGTTGTTAGGTGCCATCAAGTCCTGTCCGACTCATAGTGACCCTCATAGGGTTTTCAATGGCTGATTGTTTCAGGATTGCCTCTGGAGTGGATTGCCATGTCCTTCTCCCATTTTGCAGTGCTGGGAATCAAACCTGAGACCTCAGAGAGTGCAGAACAGCTCTCTACCAACTGAGCTAAATCCCAGCCAGAATAAGACCAGATCATAATAAATTATTATTTAATGTTTTTGTCAGGGGCCATCAAGTACGGTCCAACTCATAACAACCCTGTGTAAAACATAACGAAACACTCCCCAACACTGCATACCCAGCACTATGTCAGTGCTGCTAAATGGCTGGCTGTTTCTGGAGTGGGCTGCAGGTCCTTCTCCCAAGCCTACAGCACCTGGTATCCCCAGGCAGTCTCCCATCCAAGGACTAACTAAGCCCAATCCTGCTTAGCTTCCAAGATCTGAGGGGATTAGATACCAGGGTGATATGACTATAGGTTTTATTTAATGTTAAATACAGGCTGGGGTTTAACTCAGTTGGTAGAATGCTATTCTGCACTCTCTAAGGCCCTGGGTTTGATCCCCAGCACTGCAAAAATGGGAGAAGAAAGGGGCAATCCACTCTCAAAACAATCTCGAAAACAATCAGCTAAGGAAAACTGCATGAGCATCACTATGAGTTAGATCTGACTCTATGGCACCAAACAACAACAACAACAACAACAACAACAAGTCTGCTATTTCTGTGTTGTTGGTGCTACAGCTACCTTACTGAGTTGGAAGTAGAAATCATCTAAAATATGATCTGAAGTTCACAATACCACGCTGATGATGTTTAACACAGTAAATTCTAAGTTGGAAGTAGTGTCACTAGATAGATGCACCTGTGTGATAGGGGTAGAGGTTGTAGGCTAATAATCTCTGGACATTGGAATCAATACAAAGGAATTAAGGCTCCTAGATGCATTGTAAAAGGCCATGCCGTACTGTGAATATAAAATTTGTTTCTCTGTAGATGGAAAGCCTCTCTGAAGGAGAAAGTTGAAAGCTCTGAAACATTGCTCTTGACTATAAGCAGAAAATGCATTTATTATTACTTTATAGTCACTGGTGTATGTGTTCATTTATTTACAGTAGTGCAAGTCAGAAATACAATGGTGGATTATGATCCTTCAAACCTGTTATACGAGGTACCTATTACCTGCCCTTTATATATTTTTTCTAATTTTTATTTTAAAGATTTATAAAAGCTTCCTTCATACAATATAAGCTCTATATGGCTATGCTTTTTATGATTATATCCATTTACCCTATGGAAAGAATAAGGGTCATAGAGACTCAGCATCCATAGGCTCAGGGACAGCAAAGAATGTGCTGGAGTTAGGGTTCATCCCACCGTTCGTGACAGGCTTATGAACTGAAGCTGAGCAGGTAGCTTTGTAGAATCTAAGAAATTATCCTGAAGCAGCCATAATATTAATACAGTTAAATATATCTGGAACTTTGTAATATGTATAGTTAAAAAATAACTTTGTTTTCAAATACTAACCATAAATTTATGTCTAATTATATGGCATTTTTAAAAATCATGGTACTGAGGGGCTGAATTGTGGGCATCATGCATACTTTGCAAGCACTCCAACACTGAGCTGCACCCCCAGCCCCACTTTATTTTTTATCTTGAGACAAGGTCTTACTAAATTATGCATGCTCCTTCTGGCCTCAAGTTTGTGATCTTCCTGCCTCCATCTCCCAAGTCACTGAGATTACAAATACGTGCCACCGCACCCAGCCCCTATGGGACTATTTTTACAATATTCTGGTGAAATTCTATAGATAATAGAAATTCTGAGGGTGTTTTAGGCCAAAACAAATATAATAAAAATTAGAATCAATATATGTGCAAACATTAGATTATACAAATCTGATCAAGCCTTTACTAAAGGTTGATTTTACCCCAAACTTTTACATACAGCATTTGAAACAATTGAAAAAAATATAATCATCATAACGTGTTGTAAAATTTGAATTCACAAGTAGAATTAAATTCACAAGTAGAGCATTTTTGAATAATGCATTCATGGAAAAATCGAGCTCCAACTCCATGGAGCCGCCTCTCACATCAACTGAGGGAATATGAGAATGTGGGAGTTAGAAGTGCCAGAGCTTTTACTATGGTAATTTCTTCTGGATAATCATAGCAGAAGTTTAAAAAAATCCTGCTTACATAAGCAGAATCAGGTTCTTATGGTGATTTTCATAAGAATACATACCACTACCCTCTCTGACTACAAAATATACATATTTTCCACTCGAATAAAATCTCCTCAGGGGAAGGATAATCACAGATGGAGATCATCACATTTCAAGGAATTATCTTTGTGTTTATCCATCATTTTCCTAAGTCAATAACTAAGTGAATTATATGGCTATGTTTTATGCAAGTTGAAGGAACTGCCAGGCCATAGAATGATTTCTGGAAAGTAAAACATCTATTTCTTCTTCCCCCTATTTATCCTGTGTTATATGGTTCACATTGAGGATAAGCAGTTCCTATTTACAAATGATCTCTTTATACTTCAGAACCTATTTTAATAATTCTAATCACATGGAGAAAATAAAAATATTTAACTCGATGACATAAAAATATGTATTTTGATGAGATAATTAAACATATTTAATTATTGTTTATATGTATATCAACTGATGCATGCAGGACAAATTAATTTTTATAAGGGAATTATTTAAGAATGGCTTTTTTTCTTTTGAAAGAGATTTAAATCCTCAAAATTTTATTAGTTCTTCATAGACCACCTTAAAATTTATTTGAACTCAGACAACAAATCTTCCATCTCCCACATTTTCCTAATACAGCTGAGTCTTATTTATTAAAACTAATAAGATCTTGTGGAAAGCGCCACTGCCAGGCAGCATAGACCTGCATCCTGAGGAATGAGAGGTCAACCAAACACCATCACTTCATGGAGCACATAGACTTTCTAATTCATCGCCTACTGGACCTCATAACAAACCTATGAAGTCACTTAGGTCATTTTTAACCCCATTTTACAGCTAAGAAATGTCTACTCAGAGAAACTGCTTATGAGCCAGAGCCAGGAACAGAGCTAATACTTCTGATTCCAAGTTTTATGTGTTTTCCACTTTACCACTTTAGAAGATGGGGATGATTCCTCCAGAACCAAGAGCCAAATCATGCTCTCTCTATGTCCACACCAGGTGTTGTAGTCTTGGCAGAAGGATCTTGAAACCCACTCCCAAAAAATCAACCTGCCATCAAAATCCCTATGAATAGCAGAGAAGCACTGCCAGTGCTGGGCACGGCACAGTGTTGGGTGGTGTTTCCTTCTGTCATACATAGAGTTGCTATGAGTCAGACTCCACTCAACAGCACCTAACAAGAACAATATATCACCATAGGATAAACAAAGCCTCGCAACCTCCTTCAGAAATCTTTTCTTTCTAAAAAAGATTCCTGTTCACTGTGAACAACATACCTTGGATAAATCTCAAGCAGGGAACAAAGAGCATCACTGCAAATGTTTGAAACCATTTACTTTCTTTTGTATTCTTAATATTCTCTTATACAGAAACATTATTAAATCACATAAAATATTCACCACATTAGGACTTAACAGAGACAAGGAGAAGGTGGAAATAGTATCCTATTCAATAGAAGTTATTTTCCCTTACTAATGGCTCATTCACTCATAAGACTTCTGAAAATTTTAAGAAACAGATTGGAAAATAATGCTTGACACTGAAAATAAGCAATATTTATACCAAAATTTGTGACCTTTAATATCTTGACAGATTTCTAATATAGTTAGAAAATATCACAGAAATAGCCTTGCAAAATCACTTACAGATTCTTGCTATGAAATCTGTTTAATTCTTATTATGACTCAATTTTTTTCAGTTGGGCATGGTGGCAAACATTTGCATTCCCAGCAACTCGGGAAGCCGATGCAGGAGGATTGCAAATTTGAAAGTGAGAGGCAGCCTGCGCAACTTAGCAAGACCTTGTGTCAAAATAAAAAGTAAAAAGGTGGCTGGGGTGCAGCTGAGTGGTAGAGCACTTGCCCAGCATGTGGAAGGCCCTGGACTCAACCCCACAGTACTGCAAATAAGAATAAAATTCCAAGTATTTTAAATTAACTCTACTGAGGAGTATTTCTAAATTGTTTCTCTTCTTCATTGTACTACCGTTTCCCAATTACTTCAAGTATTACAGACATAATTATAACATCGCCACATGAATTCCCTCAATTTTCTTTTTCTGTATCAACAAACAGTTCCAGCAGCTCTATAGTTTGTTGTTTACCAAATTTCTCCTGTTCAACTCCTTCCCAAATAAATTTGCCATTATAATCACTCTCTGTTCTCTCTGGATTTTTTCCACTTAGTTCAAAAACATCCCCATGTTGCACTGAAGTCCAGCTATACTTGTCATAAGGCCTATTCCACAACCAACTCTGAAAGGAGGTTCTAGTTATGGTGATCCTTCCTTCCCACCCACTCACTCCTCACTGCTGCTTCTTGTTTTCCAGTCACACCTCTACCACTGTAAAGAAACATGTCTGCCAAATTTAATCAGTGGTTCCTTCTTTCTTGGACCCATGGACTTTCTTTTATTTCCAGAACTGCCAGGTTGAACTCACAGACCCATCCATGCTAGGTAAGTACTCTACCACTGAGCTGCAACCTGACCCTTTTTTATGTTCTGAGTCTACATTGCATAGGCTGCCTCTGGCCTCATACTGATGATTCTCTTTCTTCAGACTCTTGAGTCCCTGGAATGATAGGAGTGTGCCACAGTACCTGGCTGGAACTTAGAGATATCTTCATACACCACATGCAAATAACATTCTACAGCAGTTAGAATAACCATCCTGTAGGACCAATGTTCTCCCAGTCTATATGCACTCCGCCACTATATATTTCAATGTAAACATACACTTTCTTTGTACCCTTCCCCATAGAATCTAAGTGTTTGCCAATGATACATCCATGGATTTCTCTCCTCCCATTAATCATCTTTGGGAGTCTTATCTAATATGATAGCTTTAATGGTCACCTTTAGAAAATATGATCTTAAATTAGTTTCCTTTGTAGAGCTCCTATTCCACTTTCTCAAGTGTTTCCTGTTTCTCATACTGAGACGGGTTAAAATCTCAGTTCTGACTTCAGACTGCCTGGGTTCAAATTCTGCCACTGCCACTTATGTACCTCACTTTGGTTAAGTTCACCATATTAACCCACTTAGTTTCAAATATACACAAAATTTTGCATGAGGTGTAACTAAAGAATTTGTGTAAAACTCATATAATGAGTTCAGTATGCCTGCACACAACAAGAATTCAATAGATAGGAGCTACTGTTTAAAACTTATGATCGCACATTGTTCCTCTTCTGTTTCCAGTTTATGATAATTGGATATTTGTGCAGATAATACAGGTTAAATGTAAAGGGTCTTCTTTGAATCCCTCTCTCACTGGCCCTAGAAATATGGTAAGTTCTCAAGCCCTGCCAAGTCTCCCTGCAGCACAGCATCAGAATGTCTCAGTTCTCCCTCCCTACTGTCTGTATCCCAGTGTGAGACTGTATTCTCCTCCGCCTGGACTACCTCAACAGACACAATTTATTTCCTGTTTCAGTTTCTTGACCTTCAGGCTACAAATGTGGGAGACTAATCTCTATTTCTAGTAGTGCATATATAAATCAGGTCATTCTATAATTCAAATCCATCCATTCTTTGTTTGATATTAAATTGAGAAACTTTGTTTGGCATTCAAAACCTATCACCAGCTCTTTAAATCTACCACACTAGTCTTCTCAGATCTTTAAAACAGATTATGGTCCAGACAAGGTAAACTACTGGCTGTTCCCTACCTGCAGTCTATATTTCTGAAACTCCTCTCTCCAAATGGTTTATCATAGTAAGTGAAGTCATACTCTACCTATAATTCATGATGTAACTCAAATAATGCCCCTCTCATAAAATCTCTATCTTGTGGTCTAAAATACTCTGTCCTTCCTATTGGGAATAAATCAAAACAAACAAAACAAAAAAGGGACTGTTAACATACTTCAAAAATCACAAACAGTGAAGTCCTGCACATCTCCCCTCAAACTAAATCTATGATGAAACTGGAGAAAACTGATTAGAAGAAACATTTTAGGACTCTGATATAGATGTGGTCATGAAGAAGAACTACAGTTACCAATATCACCACCAGAACTTGTTCTTGCACTGTGCCTTGCCCTAGATACCAGCTGTTCAAATTTCAAGTCTCTGCTCAAAAGTTATTTTCTCAAAGTTGTTTTCTTGACTGTTGTATTTGAAATGGTACGTAACTTACCCATCTCTATCACCAACATGCTGCTTTATGCCTTATACCAATTCTTTAACATGAAATAGCATTTGTTATTTGCGGTTACTTCAACTACAATGTACATTCCAAGAGAGTAGGATATGGTGGTTTTCAATGCTATACCTTGAGTTCCCAGAACAACTGAGGGCACATGGAGACACAAGTAAATGACTGACCATGGAAATGTCTGCAATATATCACATTTTCTTTTTTTGTTTGTTTGTTTGGTTTTGGTTTTGGTTTTGTTTTTATAGTACTGGGGATCGAGCCCAGGGCCTTGCGCTTGCATGCTTTGAAAGTGCTGGCCCACTGAGCTGCACCCTCAGCCCACTTTTTTTTTTTTTACTTATTTGAGACACGATCTCACTAAATTACACAGAATATCTCTGTTCTCAAACTTGAGATCCTCTTGCCTCGGCCTTCTGAGTCCCTGGGATTAGAGGCATGCACCACTGTGCCCAGCAATATTTCACATTTTCAACAAGACTGAGATGATACTGAACGATCTCAAATAAACTGTGCTATTTAGTACCAAATACTGAGGACATATTGAGCATTCTGGAAGAAATGCACTTCTAGCTGTTTGTAATGAAGGGAAATGGAATAGAGATCCAGCATCAGTGCACTGCAAAATCCTATGCCCCTTGATTTTATAAAGATAGAAGGACAGAGAGGATCAGGGTGGCATGCCACTTTATATTTTATTTTGTGATGGCTGCTTACCTGGGTATCCATGTTATTTGTGTCTGTTACTTGGCAAACAAAATTTTGAGGTTAGAAACGACACTGATGCATCTTTGTATCTCTCTTAGCATTTATAGTATTTTGAAAATAATATACTCTCAATAACATCTATTTTGATATTTTGAAAGGGTAAAAGAATCAGTGATTAACAGTGGTTGATTTTCAGATTACATATTACTTTATATTCACAGAAAACAGTAGCCACTTGTGATAATCATACTGATAAAATGCTTTTACGTTAGAACCTTAACTATCTCATTCAGAAAAACAGTCATGATAGACTATGCAAATAAAGGAACCATAATACATATACACATATTTTCTTTCTCCTTTCTTTTCTCTCTTCACTTCTCTTTTCTTTCATCAGTACTAGGGAGTTGGACCCAGGGCCTCATGCATTCTACACACAAGCTCTACCACTGACTTGCGCTCCCAACCCCCACCAGATTTTTATTTTATTCTGTTTCATTTTATTTTAGTTTAGTTCAGTTTAAAACAAGGTCTTGCTAAATTGTGAGGGCCGCTTCTGGCCTTGCACTTGTCATTCCCCTGCTTCAATATCTCAAGGTGCTAGGATTACAGGTGTGCACTGTGGCACTCAAACCCTAGATCATTATTCTTTACCTACTTCTGCCCACTCAGTAAACTATCCATGTTTTCATGTAAGAGCACCATGCATGACACTCTGAGTTTTACAAATGCCAAAATGTGTACTGAAAATCACTTGAGAACATTAGTTAATGCATATGCATACACTTTTTATATTCTAAAACTTGGGTGTTTATGCCTTTCTTTAATATGAAAAGCAATTATTCTGCTGAAGATGTGGAATAATTATTTTTAAAACACCACTTGCTCTCAAAATGCAGTGGAAGCAGGGTGCCTTTGAAGCAGCATCCTGGAGCTGAAAGCATGTTCATTATTTTGGTCACATTTTCAAAGAAACATGAAGCGGTCCCTATAGGAAGGATAATGTCTTTATTAACATTTTTACTGGTGTGCAACTTGCCAATCACCACCCTCTTCATGTTGAAATCCCCATTCTCCCTCCATCTTCGGAAATAGTAGGCCTTGAGGTTGAGAAGAGGATACAGACTCTGACAAAAGTGTCACTCTGCATCCTTATGGCCTGAAGTCTCCACTCTCAGCCCACCTGGCCCCCAGCTCAAACTCTTCTAATCCATCTCAAAGACTACTTCAGAACACGCCAGCTCCATTCATTTAGTCCCTCCTGTCAGAGAAGAAAAGCATGGTTTCCTACTTTCCCCTTTCATTTTTTTCCCTTCCTCCTCCACTCAACACCACTAGCTATAAGTCATCTCCTTTTCTACTGAACTCTGCAGTTCACTGCTCCTTTATGGAACTTCTGCATGTCACCTCGCAATCATGATGTTCATAGAGGCATACTTAATCATTGTGAGTAGTTAACTATGCAGAGTGCTTCTAAGATATCTCTATCTTCATCATCAATTCTACTGTGGGGTTTTGTGTTGCTGTGCTGAATAATGGTGGATGAATGAATCTCCTTATGGCAGTCATGCTTTGTAAAACTTCCCCACTCTTCCTCCTATTCTGTTCCCTAGTTCTTGTGCATTTACTGTCCATTTGCACCTCTGGGTCATGGGTCTGGGAAATAAGATGAGAGAAAATGCAAGCAGTTGTTTTGTGACTTATTAATTTCTCACTATTGTTCTATGTAACAGGTAACAGAAAGCTATTAGGTAGCAAAAAATCATGGCTGTGCAATTTTTTTAACAGCAATTTGTCTTTCCCCCGTCACCTCAAGTGACTTTTCATAAGAAAGCATTGCTACAAAGAATAGAACAAGTGAAAGATATAGGAAAATTCTATACCACAGAAAATGGAATATTCCAGAATTTGTGAACAGTGGATTCATCAACTTCCTTAACCAAAGCAGAAACTTTAAAACACACACACACACACACACACACACACACACACACACACACACGGACACACACCCCTTAAGTATATAAAAAGAACATTGACATTCACAGAGTTCATTCAATTTGTCATATGAACTTCATAAGAGCAGTCATCCAACTATGCTGTGCAGTGGCTATTTGGATATCGGTCCTGTTTCTGACTGAATCCACTGTCTTTTCAATGAGATGCTGCCACTCCGCATTTCTAATGTCAAGTCAACCTGGACAGCAGAGCTAGAATATCTATGGACATAAGGTTTTCAGTTTCTAAGAGTGAGAAGCTGACGGTTTGTGTGAGGGATTCTAAGTTTTGTAATATGATGCATGAATTAAGTTTAAATAACACAAGTCAATCGATAACACATCCTGATTAGACTGGACAAGTCGTCAAGTTACTGAGTGACATGATATTAGATAAATGATGATATCAGTTAAAATCCCAACAGGAAACATTGGCAATTCAAAATAGGTAATATGAGAAGGGCTTCTTTTTCAAAGGGCTGGATCACAACAGTATGGGGAAAGGACAGTAGAAAAACAGAGAGACTGATAATACTCCAGAGCTTGTCTTAGAATCAGTCTTAGGCTGAGAGGACAGAGGACAGGAATTAGTGAGAAAATGATGTAAACCAGGCTGCCTTGAGAAAGGCATCCCTTTTGTATGAGCTGCTCAGAAGGCAACATTCCATAAATATCTTATTTCCTTCTTCCAGATGCTAGGGCCTTCCAATCAGCAGACTTAAACAGAAACCAGGGTCCCAAGCACTCTTCTGCTTTTGTTCCAGATGCAACATGTTAGCTTAACTTAGATGTAACCTTAATATATGAAAAGCTAGTCTGAATACTAACTACCTCATAGGTCAGAAAGCAGTTTAAAAATTACAAGGACAAAAAATGAAGCACTTTCAACAGCTCATGGGACAAAGCGAATTATAAATAAGTAAATGGTACTTCACATTATTGGGTTTTTCAAATGAGGCTCTTTGTCAAAGTGCACAGCATATTGCAAATATAAAGGCCACAAAATGAGGTTTCTTTCCTACGGTTCCATATTAATATATCTTTGTGAATTTTTTCTGTATGAAAAGACCAGGAAAGTGGATTAAAATTTGTTCTTTAATTTTTCTTATTTTGTTACTTTTTCCTGGAAAGGACAACATTTACATGAAAAGCCCAAGTATTTTCAAAACTACATTCAAAATTAGAGAGGTGAATCTGAAATCCAAATCGGTTCCAATAATGAACATGCTGTGCCCCAGAAACAGGACAACCAGGCTTGCCTTTGGAACAAAGGGAGCATGAGAGGCTGAAGATGATCTGGGTTAAAATTCATGAGCAATATTGTTACTCACCACATAATGACTTTGGTTTTCTTGTTTGTTTGTTTTTGTTTTTTGCCATAGTAGAGGGTGAACACAGGGCCTCGAACATACTTTGCAAGTGCCCTACCAATGAGGTGTACCCCAGGCCCCTTTTTAAAGTTTTTATCTTGAATCAAAAGAGTCTTGCTAAGTTAGAAAAGCTGCCTCTGGCCTTGAACCTACAATCCTCCTGCCTCCACCTGCAGAGTCACTGGGGTTACAGGTATGGGCCACCCAGCCAAGCTCATACACTAATGACTTTATTGATGGAAATAAACATCTGTAAGGGAATCAAATAAAAGCTTGTGTCTTCAAAAGATAATCTTTTCCCTCAAACACAGAAGACCAGGCCTCCAAATGATCTCCTATATGCATAGCCTGAAATGCTATCCCTCCTTCTTTGAAAGAGTGGCTACAATTCAGCCTGAAATCTTGGCTTATTTAATCTTCCATGATCACTCTATTGAAAATGCTCTTCTGGTTTTCACTCTTCCACACACATCCTGCTCATCACTTTCAATCATAGAATCGTTTAGTTTCCTTTACATCAGCCCGTCCCTTAGGTCAAAAACATTAGCTTTCTTAGTTCTCCTGTCTCTCTCTCCTGCTGAACTACACATTCTTTAGGTACTTAAATTAAATGTGTTTCATTCATGTGTCTAAACTCCTAATATAGTGCATGGTCAGAACATAAGAAAATACAAAGAGGAGAACAATTATAAGTTTTTATTTTATTTTTTGTGAATGCCTTGTTTCCTATCAACTGGCCTCTAATTCCCACACTTAAACATTAAGTAGCTTCCAGAGAAAGGAAGCATAAACCAGTGACTCATTCTGTCTGTGTTCACAGAGAGCCCCAGCATGAATTCTGAGTAAGCTAAAGGGTGGTGGTTTGACATATAATCTGCCCTTTTCCATTTTGACAGACATAATAAATAAGGTCTTTGCACTATGACTTGAAAAGTATGAATCAACTTTGCAAGGAAGACTAAAAGAGTCCTGGGTGAACTTATTTTTAATACACGCTCACACATACACATGTGCACATGCACACCACACGTAAGAACCTATGTTTAAGTGTGCATACAAATGCAGCGTATGCACATAGAACAATAAAAGCATCAAGTTTCCTAATATAAACATACATGTGTGCATATATAAAAGTTTAACATATGATGAGTCAACATAGGGATAAAATTTCTTTAAATCAGACACATATACTAAGAATCCAAGACTGAATAAAAAGATGAAACTAGCAATTCCAGATACTAAAGCTTATTTGACAAATTATTACAAAAGAATAACTAGAGCATTTGGAAACAGGTGGAATGGACTGATATGCCAATTTTTTATTCATTGATCTGTAAGAGTATGCTTGCTCTTTATTCCATTGTTTTCTATCCTCTACGTCCTTCTTGGTTTTAACAATATGAGTGGGTAGAGAACCCGCAGAGTATTCTGCCCCCCACTGCTGGAATCTGGACATGAGAAGCCCTCAAAGGCTCCTGGTCAAAAGCCTGGCCCCACTTCAGAAGTGGAGATTTTGGAAAGTGACTGGACTATGATGGTTCTGACCTGCTCAACTGCTTAAGCCACCGATGGATTCATAGTGTGAGTAAATCTTTCCTCCTTTACATTATTCTTCTCAGGACTGTTTTGTCACAGCCATGGAAAGCTGTCTACTACAAACATTATATAGCTGTAAATTCAAAAGTACTAAATAAAATATTTTTGAAATTCAACGTAAAACTATTAAAAATATTCTCTGTAATAGGATCATATCTGACTGTTCTTTGTATAACATCTCTGCTGCAACATCTCTCACCTAATGCATTCTGAGTAAAGACACTTATTTTTCAATTTGGAGTATATCACATATAATGCACACTGTTAAGTCTTTTATATTTGAAAATACAGACTAAGGAGTAAATTTAGCTAATCTGAACACCATATTAATAGTCTACCAAGAAATGAAAAGCAAATACATTTTGAAATAAAATGTGAATTCCTCAGAAAATAACATAATATCATGTATTATTGAAAAGAATAATAATGGAAATTCAAAGAAACAAGTTTTTACAGCTAATATTTCCTGTTGTCTCTTCATAATGAAAATGTATAAGGCATAGAAAGATAAGTTTTTAAACAACCATGTCAGAAATAAACTCAAATACCAGAGATGATGCACCTCTGAAAACATAACGCTTTCCTTGAATTCATTTCTATATTTGACCTTCACAGATATCATGCTTCTACAACTATTATGCTTCCCTACAACTGAATCCCATTTAGTTATGACTCAATGCCTTATTTACTCCTCTGATTGTATTAAGCCTACACATATCTTCAGAAAGCCTTAATTTGGCCTCCACAGGCTTTCTTGAACTTCCCAGAAATGGTAACAAGGTATTTTAATCCTAAAAACTCCAAGTACACATATTGCAACGTCATTACTCTCTTCCTGTGCTAACTAGCAGAACTAACCCAGGAAAAGAGAAAACAAAAGGCAAAAGTATTTCATTCAGTAATGTTTCTACAACCACAGCATTCAGAATTTAGATGAAGAAAGATCCAGCTGGGAAAAAAAATATGATGGAGACTAGGCAGATAAGAAGCTTAGACTCAGGTGTCCATGGGAATCAACAATACAAGTAGTAGAGGATGTTTCAGAAGAAAATATCAGAGAAAGACAAAAATTTACTGATGTACATACGCAATGGTAGTAAGACCATTATGTACTCTGTTACTGTTAAAATGGATTCAGATTAGTCAAGGACCAAACCTACCATAATGATAACCCTATATCATCATCACATAGTAATTACATCATGACAGTAACCCAACTGAGTAGATGTGTATCCCATTCTACATGTAAAGAAGCTGAAGTTCACCATCACTAGTTATGTTTAGGGGCCCAGAGACAACCATAGATAGTGAAGAATTCACACACACACACATACAATCATATCCAAACAGGCATCTAATTTCATGACTTCTTTTTCAAGCAAGGTAAATGACACCAAACTTAAGTCTAGTTTACTAAACAACATGAGTGTTTATAATACAATCCCAGAGTCAAGTTTTAAAAGGGAATTGAAAACAGTTTCTAACAGGCCTTATATTGCGAGAGTGAGAGGAGGAGGTGCACATAGAGGTCAGGACTCAACATAAGTTAACAGAATAAAGGTCAAACTAAGAAGGGCTGCCAGTGGGAATCACAGCATTAGGCAGAATAATTAGCTCAAGTCTGTGGCACTCAAAGAGTACTTGCTGATTCACCCTCTTTTTGCTTCCAGAATATGAAATTTCCTATTGTATGCTGGCATCTTAAGTATTCCTTTTTAAAAAAAGTTAGTATTCCAATGATGATTCCTTTGAAAACTACAAGATATTCAACAAAATGCATGAGAACAAAAAAACCACACATAATGCATTTCCCAGAAATTCAACAACACTTGTCAAGTACATGCAAAAGTAAGTATTAGATGTTAAAAAAAGAAGTCAGGTTATTCTTTGTTCTCGCATTAAGCAATCAAACCGGAACATGAGAAGTATGGATGTCAATAATACTGATAAGATTTTGAAACAATACAGTCATCTTTGGCTTGTCAGGGTGAACCTAAACTATTTTGATGACTAGTCAATGGACTCTCATTACAACTTCAAAGTGTAGGTAAATGTGGATTTAATCTAATAAACCCCATATTCAGAGCTACTTTAAGACTACAGATGATTTCTTTACTAAGTCAGTATTATTAAAGACTGAATAAAACTGAATCATGTTACCATAATCATGCATTTTATCTACAGATGCAGAGAAAATAGAAGAAAGTAGTATGTTATTATCATGAAGAAATTGGTAGGAAAAGAATACTTCAGCAATAACAAAGGAACAGATCTTCACTTCCTTTAAACACAGCTTTCATAGAAAGCTGCTAAAGACTCTTCTAAATAAAACAAGACACAGAGTGCCATAAATTGCTAAATATATATTTTGTGGACATCCAGGATTGATGAACTTATACAACAGAACACATTATAGATAATGAGGCAAAAGGTCTTGAGGAAAACTGCTATAAAATTATGCTACAGAGGTAGATAAACACCTGAATTTCAGTCTCTTCACCGTATTATTAGAGACCTGTTACATTAAGAGTATGGTACTAATCTGGGTGCAGTGGTGCACACCTGTAATCCCAGTGGCTCAGGAGGCAGAGGCAGGAGGATCGCAAGTTCGAGCCACAGGCAGTCTGCATAACTTAGTGAGATCCTGTCTCAAAAAGTAAAAAAAAAAAAAAATGGGCTGGGGGTACACCTCAGTGGTCCAGCACTTGCAAAGCATGCGAGGGTGAAGCCCTGGGTACAACCTCCAGTACTGGAAAAAAAAAAAAAGAGTATGGTACTGAATGAGACAAAGAAAAGCTTAAAATTACAGAAGTATACCAATAAAACAAAGAAACAATTTAAGCTATGAAATTTGTATCTACTTTAATATTTTTTAAAGTAAAAAGTAATGTGTCAGTAAAAAATTCTGTTGTGGAAAGCAAATTTTCAACAGGTAGAAGACCTCATTCCTTTCTTCTGTGACACATTTAAAGTTACCCTATATTTTGAAGGCAATCACATGTCTTTCTAGTCTTTAAAAATCTGCAGCTCTCCTCAAGTACCTTTTCATGATTCCTGCATCATATGCTGTGTCCTTTACTTATCCATTCTCTGTTATCTCATCTTGTAGCTGGGCCAATCATGGACAGTACAACACATTTAATAAGTACTTGAGAGGGGGATTTGACTGAGTAGATTAGAAATATATGTTACTTTAATTCCTCTATGGGGCAATAGGGTTTGTGTGACACGTTTAAAGGAATGTGTGAATGATCTCTCTAATGGATACAGAATTCCTTATACTTTACTGCTACATTCATGACAAGTGTTGAATATTAGACATGTATGGATGGCAAATCTTATGAGCTGGTCTTTGGAATGTAGCTGGCAGAGAGAAAAAGTGATGCAGGACTTGGCAGGAGATTGCTGGAGGAAATGATGAAGCTGACTACCCCAGACCCATGGAGGAACACAGGAAGTCCAGGTACTGAGCAGACATCCAGCATCCCTCCTACAGATGTGCAGGGGTTCAGAGATGGTTGGTAACTGCATGGTTTATTCTTCCCACCACTTCAAACAGCAGAGGAGCAAGAGTTACAGAGCGCACTGGGGCCTGACCCTGGGACTCCAGGTACAACTGAATTTGACACAAGAAGGGAAAGAAGAATGAAAAAAATCAACAAATGAATGTAAAGGAATGAGTAGTGTTATGTCTCCACAAGTTCTGGTTTTGTTTCTAAGCCCCGGAGATGTCAAATTCCCAATTTTAGTTTATTACCAGGCACTTCAGAATAGAAGCTAGAAGTCCAGGATAGCCCAGCTGGATGGACTCACATACACTGCAGTCCTATGCTAGGAAAGTCATAGAAACCAAGTTAAGCATTCTGAAATTAGTAGATTATTGTTTGTAGTTGCTTTGAGACAGAGTCTCACTATGTAGCTGAGGCTGGCCTCAAACTGGCACCAATATCCTCCCCCAGCCTCCTGATGAAATTAGCAGATTTTTATCATATTAGAATAGCTTCTTACAGCACAGAGGAATATAAGACTAAGCACTGGAATAAAGTATGAAATAGTGTGCAACATAAATCATTCTTTTACATCCTATTTGAACCAAACAATTCATTAGCCGATGAAATCCAAAATATTCACAAAGGATAGTGACAGACTTTCGAGAAGTGCTCTTTCCTAATTGGATTTCCTCTCTTCCTCACTCGCTATTCTCCCATCAACCCATATACACACATGAAATGGATATATGTGTATTTCAGATATGACTATAAATAAATGAGATAGATGTGTTTAACCATAAATAAAAACAATCTCACTGTTTTAAAAGTACTCTTCATATACTTACAGTCATTCTATTTGGAAGATTTGGGAAGTAAATCCAACTGATACTGAACATCATCACTGGTCTTTTCAATAAGGAGAGTTCGCTTCTCTGACTCACACTCCTGATATATTGATTCAAATTTTCATGTTTTAAAAGCACTAAACCTTTTCACAAACCTGATGCTGTTAATTGTAATGATATTTTATTTTGATTTGCAATAGAATTATATAATTGCAATTATATAATTACAATATAATTATAAAGATATTTTATATTGGTTTGGAATGCACCAGAAAGAAATATAATTAGGATAGTTCTATGTTTTCTTTCAAATACAATAATCTGTAACTCTATAGTATAATTCTGCCTTTATATGTACTATGCTTTACATTTTTAGATATTTTTCTGATAAGGGTAATTATTTCAGCTAGGCACACACCTATAATCCTTGCAACTTGGGAGGCTGAGGTGGGAGGATTGCAAGTTTGAGGCCAGAGGCAGCCTGGGCATCTTAATAAGACTATTTCTCAAAATTAGGGGGTTCTAGGGTGGGGTTGTGTTAGAGCACTTGTGTAGCCTGTGTAAGGCACTGGACTCAACCCTCAAGTACCAGGGGAAAACAAGAGCAATTATTTAAAAATGTTTTAGCAGAATCTTAACCATTAAACACCAGTGCACAATGCTTCACATTCTTCCTGATAAACCCAGTCCATGTTAGGATTATGCTGGATTCATATTTCTGCACTCATCTTCCAATGTGATATTTTTACACACTTTTTCCTGTTTGCTTGCAAATTGTCCCCTTGCATAGGCCACTGTATGTTGGTGTTAGGCAAGAGTTCACAGTATAAACATTTGGCACTACTCTCAGCAGCATGCAGTCCTTCTCCCACTAGGCATTTGTGTACCTATGCTATACTTGGTTTCTAGACACACAGAGGAATCAATGTGTAAGAGAAGGGTAAAAATGGAAATCTGGCGATAGCCTCCTGGAGCACATCCACTGAACCAATGCAAGGCTTTTCGAGATTCTGGCGGTAATAATGAAATATTTCAGTTGTGGTGAACACATGGGTGAGGCACCAAAACAGAGACCTGGTACCCTATTTTCATTGAATGTGTTTAAAAGTCACAGAAAAAGTAGGAGCAATTTCAGCAATGTGAATGAAGCCTTCTCTAAGGGTAAATTAAATAATGATCATTTGTATAAGGTTCTAAATCTAGAAATACGTTCTAAAGATTTCACGAAAGTATAAAGATGGAAATGTCTTTATAAATACATCACATATGTTCAGAATTCTTAGTTATTTACAGATTAGAAAATCCAAGGCTGAAAGAACAAGAATGATTTGTACAATACAACTGTGTTTTCACCCAGATTGGAATGTTCCTGCTACTCCATGCCATAAACATAAATAACTCATACAAAGCACACATTGAAGCATATAAATTTGCTACCTTTTTCATTCCCTACAAATATTTACAGAATTCCTCCAATATATTGTTATGTCATGAATGTGTATTTGTATATGGAAGTGCGGAGGCCTCTTTCACAAGGCACTAATTTCCTTCACTGAAGTCCAGGACATACTATCTTGAGTGTGTGTGTGTGTGTGTGTGTGTGTGTGTGTGTGTGTGTGTGTGTGTGTGTGTACAGTAGGATACCAGGTAAAGAAAAATGTTGTACAAGTAATCTGAAGATATTGGTTTAGTTCTTTTTCTGCTATACACATGCCTGGTGACCATAAAAGAACTTTGGAGAATCAATCTCTCTGGGTCTCAATTACTTCATCTACATAGAGAAAACACTTAAATAGCTTTCCATAATTGCCCACCCCTATAGTTATTGAGATCTGGGGTTTAGCTCAGTTGGTAGAATGCTGCTCAGTGTTCTCTGAGGCCCTGGGTTTGATCCCCAGAAGCACAAAATTGAGAGAAGGACTTGGCAGCCCACTTGCAAAATAACTGCAAAACAATCAGCCATTGAAAACATGATGAGAATTGCTATGATTTGGACCTGACTCAACAGCACCTACAACAAATAACGGTTATTGAGGTTTCTAAAAAATGACCCATACCATTTTTTCCCTCTTAAATGCATCCTAGAAGCACAAAGCTTTTTCCCAGCAACCAAAAGCATCTATCAAAAAGGAAGAAAAATTACTGAAAAAAACTCTTCTGAGTTAAGGTATGAATAATTCTTTGCCCTTAGTTAATATCCCACAACTCACAATACAAAATAAGAATACTGGCTTATCTAAAATTGTATTAAAAAGAAAAGAAAATCTTTTTCTGATACTGGGTGCTTTACTTCCCAATTACTTTTATGAAAACAGATTTTTTCCCTACTGTTTACTTACTTACAAAGGTTAAGACTGATGTTATAATAAATGCAATCAACCACAGACTTTGATCTTCAGAGAATGGAATGACAGCACTGTTATAGAGAGAGCTCTCTTTCCAGAAACTCACTTTATGGAGAAGTTGAACCCAGGTCTCATGCATGCTAGGCACACCTTCCTCTACTAAGCAGCACCACCAGTCCCCTTTTCAGTGTTTATGTGGAAGCAGGGTCTCACTAGGTTGTGACTTAGGCTGCCTCTGACCTCAAACTTGCCTCCCTCTGCCTCCGCCTCAGAAGGCACCAGCATTACAGGCATATGCCACAAAGGCAGGCTAGAAACTCACTTTAGTAAGAATTAGGCTAGAAAGTCACTTTCAGAGCAATTATTATCATCTAAAATGTTCCATAAGCAAAGCTATAAAATAGAATTTGAATAATTCCAATACTGTCTCTAGGTTAATAGTGTTGATAACAGAAAGAAAAAAAAAGTAATTTCTTCTAAAAAATAGTTCTTAATGCTGCTACTTGGAGGAAATTCTATGACAAATTGAACAGAGGACTTCAGACTATGAGATTTTATCTGTCTTTTGACTGATTCCTATTTAATTCATTATTTACCAAATATTGATGTGTTTGATGATGCTGTTTGTTCAAGGACTAGACTTTCAAATTCAAATAAACATCAGAGAGTGAGAGGGTCAAGGGAGGGCGAGTGGGAGGGAGAGAGAGAAGGAAAGCGAAAGATATTAAACCATGAATTTTCTATAAATTCATTACAAGTGTTACTATGTACATAATCAGAATTATATCATTGAATCCTTCGTCTCTTCTTAGAAATAAAGCAAATCAGTGATTTTTGGACTCTTTCACAGATTTTAATAGCACTGAAATGAAGATGTGATTGGACCAAAGGGCCATCTTTGATGACACAATTAAGGTTTTTCTCTCAAATCACTTCCGCATAAGATTCAAGGAAATAGTACTTCTGACTCGTTCTTGGTCTCTTTTAAATTAAATATTTCCCTTCTTTTCAAGGCGATATGTTACAAAAAGAGCCCTTCAAGTAATTATTTTTACTTCTAAAATTAACCAAAATCCTTATTGATATTGAATGGGAAAACAATTTTCAAAGTTTCCTTGAATTTGTTTTAGGTCCATTACTCAGAGCACACTATCAAAATAACTGGTCTAGAACATCCTTGTTGGTGTCAGAAACCATCAGGCAAACTGTCTAGCCCCTCCTCTTTCCTAATAAACACCTGTGGTCTCCATCTAAGCAGCTCATTTCCCGCCTCAGTTTGCCTTTAGTATCACAACTTCTTTCAAGGTTCTACAGTTCTTTGGAGGGATACTTGTGTTTCTAGAACTGGCAGCAGAATGATTGCACACATACCA
This sequence comes from Pedetes capensis, assembly GCA_007922755.1. Taxonomy (NCBI): domain Eukaryota; kingdom Metazoa; phylum Chordata; class Mammalia; order Rodentia; family Pedetidae; genus Pedetes; species Pedetes capensis. The sequence continues at coordinate 40,403 of VMDO01013573.1, forward strand.
AAAAAAAAAAAAAAAAAAAGAAAGAAAGAAAAAAAAAGAAAAAGATAATAATTGTATTTAAAAATCTGCCTTCGCTTTTTTAAATTGTAGTCTATAAAAAAGGGGTGAGGGACCTATTTATTCCAGTTGTGTAATTCTGCATTCCCATTGTGTTGTCTTCATTTCTTCACCCTCTACTGCACTTGCAGTCAAGGTAGATTTTTTTTAAAAAATTGTATTTCAGCATGTCTCCAAAGTTAATTTGGAAACGTGCCAAAATTAACATGTACTTACTCAGAAGACTTCCACAAACATATATCAGTCTTCATGATGTTCCTATTATTTCTCATCATTAGAACTATAGGCAAAGGTAGAAATCATAGAGCTCTTAAATATGAATAACATAATTCCAAGTGAATGTATTTTTTTCAAAATAGAGTATCTTCTTAAAATTCTACGTTATTGTTTGCAGATTCCTTCATCAATTCAAACACACTAAACAACTTTTAAGTTTCTATAGAAAAATTATCAACATATTCATTACTTGAAAACCAAATTCCTATGATAACTGTGATTTCAAATGCAAATAACTGGATGTTTACTTCAATTTGAATTTTTGATTTGATATTTACTTATTAAAATTAAAATTCCATTATATTACCATAACCAATACTATCCTATTTAAGAAACAGATGTATTTTTCTTAAAACAATTCAGTTCATTTCATAAAAATGTTTATTCATTCCCCAATTAATAAGAAGAAAAATCCTTTATACAATCATTGATCATATCCACTCTCTAACTAAAAGATGAAAACTTAAGTAAGTTTCAATAGCAGCCAGTGCTACTGATGAATAATTATTCCAATGAATGTTACCTGCATATCGAATAGATATAATCATAGATGAAAAGAATACAGTTTTCAGACACTTAGGTTTATTTTTTTCCCCTTCAATATTTATCCTTTTAAACAATTTCCTGCCAAGCTTTACTACATCTATGTGGTTGGTATCTGCCTTTTCTTCTGCCAAGTCCTATTTAAAATTTTAATGAAGCAAATTCTTTTTTGACTAAATTAATTTTGCATTGATTATTCTTAGTCTACATATATTGTCACAATGAAATATAAAACAGGTCATGGTCTTAGTCTGAACTGTTATAACAAAATGCCTCACACTGGGTAACTTACTAACAGAAATTCATTGCTCACAGTTCTGGAGTCTGGGAAGTCCAAGATCAGGAGACCAGCAGATTCGTTGCCTGGTAAGAGTTTGTTTTCTGCTTTCTTGTGTCCTCTGATGGCAGACGAGACACACAAGCTCCCTTGGGCCTCTTTTACAGAGGAACAAATTTCATTCATGAAGGAAAAGTCTTCATGACCTAATCACCTTCAGATCACCTCCAGATATCACCACTTGGTATCACCACAATGGGAATGAGGTTTCAACAGAAAAATTTGAAAGGAACACAAACATTCACAACATAGGAACTAGCAACAATAAATTCACGAACAATGAGTGTTTTGCCGTAGAAGGGACTTAGCATTTAATTATATTAACAACATTAAACATAGAATTATACTAGTCTAAGATTTTTTAGTCAAAATCTTCGTTAATAAGAATGATCATTCCAATGTCATAAAAATACTTAGTATTACTTTATAAATGATTATTTTAAATTCACTCAGAGAGAATACAGAAAATTGCTTTAACATCTGGAAACACAGAGAGTAAAAACTTTATAGTCTAGGTCAGTATGTTAGGATCTCAGTACAAAAATCATTGATTTGTATGTAGTGTCTAAAGATTTTCCTCCCTGCAATACATTCATCTTGAGTACACTTGAAACGGCATTGCCAGTTGTAAAAACACTCACAGCAGTAGTTATCACAGAGAAGACCAAAGTAAAAATTCCAATAAAAGTCCTGTTTTAAAGATGTTTCATTTGCAATGAAGTCACAAAAATGTCATAAAGCTTTTCATTTTAAATATTTATGCCCATTTCATATTATATTTCAATTGAAACAGTAACTTTCCACATCATGGCCTCTCAAAAGTGGAAAATAGTATCAACATTTCCAGAACAGCACCTTCAAAGTAAAGCAACACCCAATTAGCAGCAAAAATACCAAATTGATGTCTAGATTTGCTTCTGATGAATCAAATTTCATTTCCATTTAAATTGAACAATAAAAAATGAACAAAACAAACGGCGGACCACTGATGGACCTTACCTTCTTGAACTGCTTGAAATGGGTTGTTACCATCAACAAATGTCACAGAAAAGGTGATTTTCTCAGTCTGTAAGATTTCCTCATTCTGGTTGAGGTCACCGACTGCTGTACGAAACACCTCATCATCCTTTTTGGCGGATTCATCAAAAATTGCTCCTAGAAAAAAGTGAAGGTTGCCATTAAACAATAACATAATTATTCTGTCATGCCCTCTAGAAATATGCCAAAGAGACTTATGTACTTGAAAAACATATGCTTTCCCTTAAAACACGTACTTTATTTATTACAGAAACAGAGTCCTGGAAGCAATATGATCGCTGAGCAGGAGTGAATGTTCATTTCTTCCAAATGGAAATGATGAATAGTACTTCAAATTGTTATTACAGGGAGAGCATGGGGAAGACAATATAGTTGGCACAAAAAGGTTTTTGCAAGATACAGTGACTAACACATGGAAGTCTTGTATCATAAGATCTTTAAGAATTCATAGTTTGAAAGTTATTTTTTCCCCCAAGTAATAGGAGCTATAACCAGGAAAACTTCCAAGGGCCTTGTCACAGAATACATAGAAATAAAACTTTTCTTATCATTTTAATTTGTTTTTGCTATTTATTTCCTTCCTTTCTCATACCCATATTTTGGGAACAGGAGTTTCATTACCATTACAGTAGTAAATTCAGCAATATTTGTAGAAAATTTAAACACATACAAATCTTTAAAAGAAGGCTAGGAAAAATATTTCCTGAAGAACCAACTAATATCCTAGGGGGAAACTACCGCATTTTTCATGCACATACAACAATGATGATGATAAGCAGCCTGGCTCATTCTTATTAAGGGTTTTGTTATCCACAGGAATTTGGTTAAACATAGCAGTCTTAAGAGCAAATTGCTTGATTTCAGATCCTGACTCTGCAGTTAAGTACATGACATTCAGCAAGGTAGTCAAATTCTTAAGCCTCATGAGTATCATCTGTAAAAGCTGACAATAATAACACCTGTCTCTAAGTAGTGTTATTTATATTAAATGCAAACTGTAGATAAGGTGTGGGAATGAAATCATTTTCAACAAATGCTATCATTTTCTTCCTTTAAAAAATACATGGATGAATCTAGATGACGTTATACTAAATGAAATAAAACAAACACAGAAAGAAAATCGATACGTGGATTCACTTATACGTGGACTCTTAAAAGTCAAAATCAGAAGTGTAGGGTACAACCACAGTTGCTAGGAGCAGGTATGAGAAAGGAAATGGGAGGATAGAGATCAAAGCAAACAAATTTGTAATTATGTAAAATGAATGTCTATAGTACTAATCGGGCTGGGATTTAGATCAGTTGGTAGAGCACTGCGTTGCAGTCTCTGAGGACCCGAGTTCAATTCCCAGCACCGCAAAAATGGGAGAAGGGCCTGGCAATCCACTCCCAAGGCAATCCCGAAACAGTCAGCCATTGAAAACCCTATGAGGGTCACTATGAGTCAGACACGACTCAATGGCACCTAACAACAACAACAACAACAACAATAGTACTAATATACAGCATGAGGATTGTAACAAATACTATTGTATTATATATTTTTTTAAATGCTGAGATATTAGATTTTTGGTATGCTTATACAGACACACAATGCACAAATGTAGCTATGAAAAGTGATGAATATATAAATTTCCTGGACCATAGTAATCATTTCCCTATGGGTATAAATATAAAAATATCAAGTCATACACCTTAAAAATGTGACCGAAATAAGTGGATACTATAATTTAAAAGTGCTTAACATACTCCATTATTTTTCATAAGAAAGAATCTCATTCAATCCTTAAAATAATTATGTGATGATATCTTTTTCTACATTTATACTAGTAGAATGTGTATCTTAGAAATATTAAGATTCTGTACAAGAAACATGCCACTATTTATTGCAAGAAAAGTCTCACATTAAAGGCCAAAGTGCTGGCCTTCATTCCAATGTCCTTGCTCTAAATCACTGTAGGATACTGCCTTCCAGCATTGAACCTATGAAGAATAAAAGTTTTATGTGGATCTTGAATTTACTGCAAATCTTTGAGTCTTTACCACCTCGCCATACAGAGCTTATTTGTGCCTTTCTGACTCTTCTAATTCTAAGGAGGCACATGTCTTTAAATTATTTACTTTGTACTTATAAACACTTAACCATTAGGAAGAAAACACATACATCACAAGGTAGATAACATGACAAAGGAATGAATGAATATGAATATATATATATTTTCCAGATAAAGATCCACATACATGATTATGGTTTTCACTATTAACACTCATTTTCTTGTATAATTATAAAAATAAACTGTTCACATATAAAAATATCATATTTTACATATTTAAATCTGATACAGATATCATATATTCTCTATATAGAGACAATATATTCACATTATATATATATATATACACATATACATATATATATATAGTTTTCACAGACACACTCATATATATAAGTACAGAACTTCACATCAACATTTTCATTGATTTTATAAATCTACGATTAGATTCCCAAGCCTTCTAGCAAAAGGCAGATGATGACCTCAAACAGATCACTCTGTGCATGAGCCAATGCCCGATGCAGCGATGGTGAACCTATGTGCTGTTCGGATGAGTGCAGCAGGTTAATCTGACCTTTCTACAGTGAGATGGGCTCACCAGAGCAAGAGGCTCTGTGAGAGGTGCACCGTGTAAACCCTGCCTGCTCTAATCACTGGTCCTTTCTACTTTCATGAATTTTGCTGATGCTGTGATCTTCCTTCTCTAACTCTTGCCTTCTGTCTCCTGTATATTTTGAATCTGTGCTCATGACTGAGCTAATAAGGAGAGACAATGAATAATTTTAATTGACACATAAATAGAACACTTTTTAATTATACTATTATATATTTATGAGCCAGAGTATTAATAATTTGTTGAAATAACCAAATAGATAAAATAGACTTTGATTTTTGACCTATCTTGTCTACTGAAACATACAGAATTACATTTTGAGACTCATATTTAGATAATGCTAGTTTATCTTGCTGACTTAAGTGATACATACGAAGAATCATAAGGTGATAATTTATATGGACATGTACATTAATCATTACACTGAAACAATACTAACAGATTCAGATATACAAATCTTGTTAGCAGTTTCATAAGAATTATGATATACAATTCCTATAATTGGAACTGAAGTAATCAATTCATTTTAATCTAGGTAATCGAAATGTCTATTCACAAAGATGTGATGAGTGCTTACACAAAGATGTTTCAAATTGTCGCGGATCCTAACTGGATCTTTTAAAAGAAGAATTTCTATTCATCCTTGTTTAATAGCAGGTGATGTTAGTGACATCTGCTAAGCATTGGTAATATATTTTAAATGAAAGCATTTAACTATTACTTGTAGTAATACTTGTTCTGTTGACAGAACACTTACTATTCTCTTAAACATTAAACCTGGCTTAATGAATGGCAGAAATCTGCAGAAATGATACTAAATTAAGCTAATTTAGTACTAGATTAAGATATAGCAAAAAGAAAGGCACCAAAGAAACAGTTTATCTTTCTGCAAACAGCAAAGTGACACAAAGAAAAATCTAGATGAATCAGTTCATCTTACTGCAAAGAACATAACCAAAGAATAGGAAATCTTGGTCAACATTTCAAGTCCCAGACATTTGTTTACTTTTTTTCTTCACCTATAATACCTCATTTAAAATTTGCACCAAAGAAAGGCATGCAGCATTTTCTATGAAACCCAAGCATTCTGAAAAGAACCTTGAGAATTTCACTTAAAGAATATCCAGAAACAAGGTCTTTTACTTCATGCACTTCTGGAAGGTGCAGCAATGCTATTCCTGCACCCTTTATGTTACTCCATATCACCAGTGGAGTCCAACACTAAACATCTGAGGTTCACTTTTTTAGCTGTATGGTTTCTCATATACAATATTCATAGCCATATAACTAAGATGAGGCCTCACACCACCTGGTTACTTCCCACGCATTTCTATTAGCATATTTTTACAGGAAGTTTATTTCATAACACTGAAGTGAGAAGCAGATTAGACTTGTCAAGATGAAATTGCTCTTCTGCCACTTACACTCACACACACATACACGTGCTTGATCAACAGTTAAAACTGTATACATGCTTCCTGTTGGCCAAACTGGCAGGAAGAATGAAAACAATAAGGCAAAAAGAGACATCCCATGAAAATTCCTCTCATGCCATTTTATAGTTGGTTACCTCCATTACTAGAGACCAAAACTTTGTTCCTTCTATCAGAGGGAAAAAAGTATCAAATCCTTATAATAAAGATGGTCACACACAGGGATGTGTGTACAAGTGTATTTTTAAATGTGAGTTACCATGTTCATTGATCTGCTTATATCTTAGAGAGGAGACTGTATGTGTCTGTATTATGTATAATACTGCAGAATATGATTTCCATGTAATGAATACACAAATCAGAAATACATGAATAGATGCCAAACCTAGCAAAAGGCTACAGAATGTAATTGTGAAATTAAGAGTTTATGGAAATCTTTAAATTATACTGATGTCTTATTGTCGTGAGATATGTGCAAAAGTACAACTATACTCATGGAAAGTTAAGAACTTATACAAGTGATAAAATTATCAGGTAACCAAAAAATATAGTACTTCTGTTTTTCGAAAACAAAACTATAATTTGGAAGAGATATATAAAGATGCAACAATGCATGTATTTGCTTGCCAGATTTTTTTAAATGATCTTAAATCCAAATACTTTGTGAAACATAATGGATACATACTTGGTGTGTGAGTATGTGTAGATTTTATATGTTTAAGAGAATACATTGAAATCATTTCACATAAATTCACATTTGCAAACATACCTGCTAAATAAAACATTTATGCCATACCTAACCCAACAAATTTAATAATTTCCCAAACATTATAAATTTTCCCCCATCTTTCTTTTCTTTTCTTTTTGTGGTACTTGGGGGTTGAATCCATGGCCTTGCGCTACTTTGCAAATGCTCTACCACTGGGCTGCCACTCCATCCCATTTTTTATTTTTTATTTTGAGTCAGTGTCTTGTTAAACTAAGCAAGCTGCCACAGGCCTCGAACGTGCAATCCTCCTGCCTCTGCTGCCTCCTGAGTTTCTAGGATTACAAATATGCACCACTGCACATAGCTAGTTTTCTGCCTTTATGGCTTTATCCATGATGTGGCCTCCAACGTAGATACAAAATATTATATCCTGGACCAAAGCAAGTATTTTTATATTTAGGTAGTCAAGAAACATTAATTGATTCTCCTTAACTTATATATTAGGCATAATCTTACAAAGTTGGATTTCAAGTTCAGTTATAAAAAGTTGGGCTGGCACAGTCATATAGATGTGTAATCCCAGCAACTCTGAGGCAGAGGCTAGAGGATGGCAAATTTGAGGTCGGGGCAGCCTGGGTAACTTAGGGAGACCCTGTGTTATAATATACATACATACATACATACATACATACATACGTACATACATAAATTTAAAAAAGAGGCTGGGTGTGGAGCTCAGTGGTAGAGCAACTGAAAAGTATGTGGGAAGCCCTAGGTCAACTCCCCACTACTCCCCCCAGAAAAAAGGAAAAGAAAAAATAAGATGTAAGTTATAACTAAATCTAAATTAAAGCAAAGTAGACTTGCAAATGTACTTTCATGTGAATTTATCACAGGCATTATTATGAGTCTAGAAGCAGCAAGTTATTTAGCAAGGTATTAATCATATACTTTATTTTTAGTTTGAATATTTAAATTCTTTTTTGTCTTACACATACAATAGGCAAGCACAGGAAACATTGTTTCAGTGGCAAGAGAGTGGGAAAAGAAAATGTCTTCACTGAGCTCAGAATTTCCCTTAAAAATATTGAGAAAGATTTTTATACATATTAAAGAATTTTTTTCCAAATAAGAGTTTGCACAAATTATGCTTAGGCTCTTATAATCTAAAAGGCACAGATGATACAATTGCCCCAAACAAGTTCAGTCATATTTCTTAGCTGAAACTAAAATAAAAAATAGCTCACCTTTTTTTCAGTTGCAAAGTTTGACTCTTTAATCATTTAATTCTGCCTAAATATGCAAATTCTTTACAGTAGCTGATCTAAAAATTTTAAAAAGACCTTAATTTAAAAGTAGCATAGTTGCCACACACTGTGAACGTTTAAAACTCTTTGAAGCAAGAATTAATTTTTTGTGCTCTTGCACTCCCCTGTGTGCTTGCCAATGATTTTCCTCTTCACTTTTCCTCTTTCTTTCCATACATTCACATACATTCTTTCATCTACTCATTCATCCATCTATACACACAGTCTTTCCTCAACACAGAGAAAACATTCAAATCCAAGACACTATCACGTCTAACTAAATATTTAATGTTAAAACAGTTGAAGTTTATTACATGTTTAATCGGATCATGGCAGAATTATGATTCACTGCTATGATAATGAAAATAGTCAATCAGCTAGATTTCACAAACTCATAGCTGAAAGGAATTTTAGAAAGAATACACACACACAATGGAGGTTGGGATTTAGCTCAGAGGATAGAGCGCTGCGCTGCAGTCTCTGAGGCCCCGAGTTCAATTCCCAGCACCGCATAAATGGGAGAAGGACCTGGCAATCCACTCCCAAGGCAATCCGGAAGCACTCAGCCATTGAAAACCCTATGAGGGTCACTATGAGTCAGACACCGACTGGATGGCACCTAACAACAACAACAATTTTAGGTCTGGGGTTTAGCTCAGTTGGTAGAGCACTGCGCTGCAGTCTCTGAGGTCCCGAGTTCGATTCCCAGCACCAGAAAAATGGGAAGAAGGACCTGGCAATCCACTCCCAAGGCAATCCTGAAACAGTCTGCCATTGAAAACCCTATGAGGGTCGCCATGAGTCGGATACCGACTCGACGGCAACTAACAACAACAACAACAACACACACACACACATACACACACACACACACAACTTTGTATTTTTCAGAAACTGTAGTAAAACGTTTTTAAATGATTTGTCACAAATTATACAGCCAAATGTCATAAGGGGTAGGAGATTAGGTTTTCTGGATTCAAGTTTGGAGGTGTTCTTCCATACTAGGCATTTTTTATTTCCACCATTTTCTCTGTGGAGACTACAAATATCGTGTCACACATGTGTGTATAAGACATACACACATATATATATTTAATGACTGGTACTACTCTGGTGATTAGCCTATTAAAATTCATTAATTATAAGACTAGGTATATAAAAAATTGATGAATCATAGTAAAAACCTGAGTGAAAGACTACTGTAGCATAAAATTTACTCCTTTCCCTTAATAGCTTCAATAATTTTAGCGTAAGATGTTAAAAGAAAGAAAAAAATCACAACTCTTTGCCTTGGGGCAATATATTGGTCACAGTAGTATTTATAATTCCACAGAGCTATTCAGAATTGCTAAATCATCATATACCCTTACTGGTCTAGATGTTATCCTTCACAAGTTGGTTTATTTATTTAATTCTAAAGATGTACCATGGATATATATCAATCATACTGTGTGTAGGTATCCAAAATGAGGACTTTGAAATAGTTTTTCAGCATGGCATTCCTACTATTGTCAATGGAAATTATGCATGCATTTCAAGAGAGAAAATACTCACAAATATTAAGTTTACAATATAAGTATTTTAAAAATCAAACTTCACTTTTCCCCCTCCCCACATACTACTCTCATTCCAAACACATGCTGCATACGTTCAATACTAGTAGACTACAGGAAAAATTCATCACTGTGACCATTTAGTACTTTATTTAAGCATACAGATGAGCTAATGTTGCGGTGCAATATTATTACAAGGGCAGTGAAGACATGGTGTGTATGTGTATGTATGTATAAACATGCATACACAAATACAACCATTTACATATATAATAAATAGAGTGTCTAATATTCTTGCAGGCATGAAATGGGGTTTTCAGAATTCTTTTTCCTTTAGTGTACAAGCATATTTTTACAAGTTACCCTTATCTAACCCCTCACACACACTCTGAATATAGAAGTAAACCAAAACAATGACTAATTGTAGGAAAGGAAGGCTGGATATACATCAGACTCACAGCAATTAGCAAATATTATTCCAAATTAGAGAAAAGAGTTATCTGCTATGTTTCTTTCCCATTATAACAAACTAAGTAATACTAATGATAGTAATTAACATTTATTATTACCAAGCATTGTACTAAGCAGTGAACAGGCATTATTTCATGTAGCTTCAGTGATAACCCTTTGAGGGAATTGAAGCTAAGTTTTTGCAACCTACTCAAGGCCTAAGCTAATAAGGCCTGCTGCAGAATTTACAGCCCTTAGTTTCTAAGTAAATATCCTAAAAACTATCAGTTTAATATTATCCATTATATTCATTATAACAAGTTTCCATATAATTATATGTTTTTATTTTAGTAATCACTAATAAAATTTATTTTTACCAGAAACTTCTAAAATAAGTTTTACTTTTTGTTTAATAAAATTCTATTAACTAGGTCTAATTTATAAAAATTTCTAAATAATTTTGCATACTTTTTGTAGATACAAGAGGTACTACAATGACTTAGATTATGCTGAATTTAAAAAGAAATCAGTTTAGTCAAAATATTTAATTTTATTTCTCAAACTCTATGTTGAAATCTGTTTTGAGATAATTATCTAATATACAAAAAAACTAAACTGAAATATATTTCTAAATATTAAGTTAGGTGAGTACTTTTGCAGGTACTTTAAGAGTGAGTTCCAATGATTTACACACTATGATATATTCCTAAATTCAAGATTCAGATCAAATTTCTGGCCTTTCAATATTTAAGGGACTTATATATTTTTGCTTTAGTGATTAATGACTCTAACAGAGTGATAATATCATATTCATCATCTTTACATATTAAAGGCCTTTACCCATTTACTTCTTGTTGTTGTTAGGTGCCCTCAAGTCAGTATCCAACTCAGCGACCCTACATACAACAGGTGAAACACTGTTGTCAGTGCTTCTCTGCTTTTCATTGGGTTTTCAATGGTGGATTGATTTTTAGGAGTGGGTTGCTGGGTCCTTCTCCCAAGCCTGCAGCACCTGGTATTCCCAGGCAGTCTCCCATCCAAGTACTAACCAGGCCCGACCTTGCTTAGCTTCGGAGATCTGACAGGATTGGATGCCACAGGGCTACAGCTGCAGGCACCCATTTACTTAAGTCTATAATATTCAAATTGTGACCGTTTACACTAACTGGTTCGCTAGCTCCCAATGTTTAGTGCTTATGGGATACATCATCCTCTGAGTTCAGAGTACTTTTAATACTAACTCCCTCTCCACCTACCAAAATTCTCTATTCTATAGGCAACCATCATTCTTGTATTAAAGATAGATCATCATGTTCAAAGAAGATATTATCAATCTCAACAAGGGAATTAGTTATACCATAGAAAGGTAAGAGAAAGGTGGAGAAAATTCCACACATATATCAAAAATAATTACACATTAATTGTTGAAAGTACATTGCAGTTTACATTTAGCTCATCTCAAAAGCACACATTTTTAATACGGCTTGTTGTTGTTAGGTGCCATCAAATCGGTGGCCAACTCATAGCGACCCTATGTACAAGAGGTGAAACACTATTGTCAGTGCTTCTCTGCTCTTCATCGGGATTTCAATGGCGGATTGATTTTTGGGAGTGGGTTTTCAGGTCTGTCTCCCAAGTCTATAGCACCTGGTGTTCCCAGATGGTCTCTCGTCCAAGGGCTAACCAGGCCCGACCCTGCTTAGCTTCCAAGATCTGACGGGATCTGATTCCACAGTGGTATGGCTATAGGCTTTAGCATGGCATATACCTTTAATCTTCAGTTTTCCTTAACTTATTATTAGAAAGGAGGACACATGGGGACCCAAACTCAAAATCTGCAATGACTATCTCCAGTGGAGGGTGCTTATGCTCTGGGGGCCTCTCCTCAGAGTGTGAACTAAGTCTATTTATAAAGGGCATTTTATCCCAACACAAGGCCTTTTTCTCAGTCATGGCTTCCAATAACACTAAAATGCACATGTCATTTTGAATTTATGGATAATATGCAGGAGCTCAAGGTACATTTAACCTGATAATACCATCACCTGGTATGTTTAGCCCTGTGTAAGTTTTCCAGAGATCTGTGGATAAAAGGAAGGCAGCTGCCTAAGAAACAGATACTCCACATGAATAATAAGAGGCCAAACTTTAAAATCATCATGTCATGTAGGAACACTGATCCTTTCAGAAGAACTTATGAATTTTTATATTAGTTAAGTGAGCAAATAGCTCAGACTTGCTCTTCTAATAAGAAGTATTTGTAGTTTTTTAAAGAGTACTAGATATCGAAAGTTCAATAACCTAGATTTGTCTTTTGTAAAACTAGTGGCATTTAACTTTTTAAATTCTTCTCCATCTTTTCCTATGCTGTGAAAAAAAGTCCCAAACTACTGTACATGCTGTATTGCAGCCCATTTCCCTATATCTTTATACATACATACATATGTACACACACACACTACACACACATACAAATACATGCAATTAGAGGAGCATCTTGTTAGTATCAACTGTCATAACAAAAACAAATGGTATTCTTTGCCATGGCCATGTCTAATGATGTTGTCTGATAAGGTCCGGATATGGGGAAGAGTGGTACTAGGAACTCATCTTCCAAGAAATGGACAGGGATGGGGAAAAGGAATATAAGCATTTTGTCTTCTGGGAATAGGATTACTGCTTCTAATTATTACTCACATAATTACTTCATATTTAGCATTAATGCTCATAAAAATATTGCATTACATTCTAATGAAACAAATGCTGAAAGAATGGCACGACTGGGGGAATTTGTAAATGAATCAGAAGTAACAACCACCAGTTGTAAGGGTTGTGTGGACAATATTCTAGTTAAAGCTGGTCAGCAATTTCCACCCGGGAACTCAAGCATTATGCAATTTATGCTTCAGCTGCAGCAACCTGAGTTATTAGCCCCTACTTGGACTGAAGTGCCCCCACCTATGGTAGCTAAGGTTTACAAGGAAAGTATAGAACAATCAAAAAATACATAGGCCTGTTCCCACAGTACAAGGGCTTCCTTATGTTGCTTATCTGATGAGAAAAGATTATGGTATCCACCTCCAGGCCAAGGTATAGAGAGAGTACCTGATCCTCCCCTACCATAGACTAGAGCATATACTGAAGATGGTATCAGGATGGTGAATAAGAACCGAGTACATGTTCCATACAATAGCTTAAATTTTATGGAACGCTTAACAAGATCAGGGACACCATGATGCATTAAGTCCTATGAGAAAAAGAAAGCAACTTTACAGGGTAACAACAGATACTATAAAAAAAGTTGCCCACTTAAAATTATAGCTCTTAGGTTTTAAATTCTTAAAGTAGAGTGTCTAGTTCTTGCTTAAAATAAAACACCTGGGCAATTAACCCAGGACAATCAAAAGTTCATGCTGACCTTTCTAATGAAACTACTGTTTTATCGTAATCATTCATCTGTGTGACTCTTAGCACATTCTACTCCTGTAACCACAAAGCATAATTGTTAACTAAAAAAGAAAATATAAAAATTCTTGCTTGTTGTTCAATAAATGGAACAGAATCACACTGCCTCTGAGTTGCTGTGTGTCTGTCTCCCATCGCCTGCTCTCTGCCTACCTTTGGGGTACCCTGGATCCTGCGGCAGCTGGACTGCAGCAATTCTTCTGAGAAAAGACCCTTTAATCACTGCATTGTTGTTGTTGTTGTTAGGTGCCGTCGAGTCGGTATCCAACTCATAGCGACCCTCTGTACAACAGGGGAAACACTATTGTCAGTGTTTCTCTGCTGTTCATAGGGTTTTCAATGGCAGACTGATTTTTGGGAGGGAGTTGCCAGGTCCTTCTCCCAAGCCTACAGCTTGTGGTGTTCCCAGGCTGTCTCCCATCCATGTACTAACCAGGCCCGACCCTGCTTAGCTTCTGAGATCTGACGGGATAGGATGCCACAGGGCTATGGCTGCAGGCAATCACTGTACAGCAGTTCGAAATCTTCCCAGAGAGGAATGTGATGCGTTAAAAGAAAAGTCACAAGGTAGATACTTGAAAAGTGTCATCATGGAAAAGAGTTTTTAGGGATTTTTAGAAACCGAACAGATTTAACATTATTCCTGGTATAATAACTCACTGCATACTCTTAATACCATTTTAGCCTTCCATGACATAGTGTGAGAACTGGCACCCAGTACTACATGTAAAAAGTACTGTGAATCCTGTCCTCTTAGAAGAGTCAAACTCATTTTGCACACAAAGTCATTTAGGCTATTTTCTACATATCTAATTTTACGCTTGGCACCAAAATTTGTTCTTATTCTAGATGAAAAATCATTTTACCAACCTGAATTACCTTAGTTGTTTCTTGAAATTAAGCACTTAAAACTTTTGTAAAATATAGTTTTATTTCTTAAAAAAATATATTATATGGAATATTTCCACTAGGAAAAAGGTAAATTTCTGATATAAATTTCAAACCTTATGGCTTCATTAAATCTGGACTCACTTATAATTTTCTTTCTATTTCATGAGAACTTTTAACAAGCAAAACTGAAGATTTTTACTAGATACATTAATTATCTTTCCAACACATCCTACTTTATGTTAACTGTTCCACATACTCAATAAGGAAATAATGTTAGGAAGCAACACGCTGCTTTTTCTAGGAAATTTCCCTGCAAAATATTTAATGAGCAGTGACAAACTAGCGGTTATATTATAACAGTAAACTGTTGTTGTCGTTGTTGTTAGGTGCCATCAAGTCGATATCCGACTCATAGCAACCCTCTGTACAACAGGTGAAACACTGTTATCAGTGCTTCTCTGCTGTGCATAGGGTTTTCAATGGCAGATTGATTTTTGGGAGGGGGGTTGCCAGGTCCTTCTCCCAAGCCTATAGCTTCTGGTGTTCCCAGGCGGTCTCCCATCCAGGTACTAACCAGGCCTAACCCTGTTTAGCGTCCGAGATCTGATGGGATCGGGTACCACAGGGCTATGCCTGTAGCCAACAGTAAACTTGTTGTTGTTGTTGTTGTTGTTAGGTGCCGTCGAGTCAAGTCTGACTCATAGTGACCCTCATAGGGTTTTCAAAGGCTGAGTGTTTCGGGATTGCCTTGGCAGTGGATTGCCATGTCCTTCTCCCATAACAATAAACTAGACAACCATAAATAAGACATGAATTTCCTTAGGTAGACGGCAATTTGATGTATTTATTAATGGCTAAGTGACTTAATTGGGAGAAGGACCTGGCAACCCCCTCCCAAAAATCAATCTGCCATTGAAAACCCTATGAACAGCAGAGAAGCACTGACGATAGTGTTTCCCCTGTTGTACAGAGGGTCGCTATGAGTCGGATACCGACTCGATGGCACCTAACAACAATAACAACAAGTGACTTAAAAACAGACCTGATTTCTTTCAGTGTTCAAGATCTGTATTATAATGACAGTGTATATGAAGTGTGGTCAAAATATACAGGGAAAGCTTAAATTTAAAAAAATATTACAGTAAAAGACACTTTGCCATTAATGCCCCTCAAAATACTCCACCTGTCTTAGACAACACTCCATCCTTCTTGCCATTTTCTGAAACAGCTCTCAAA
Source organism: Pedetes capensis (assembly GCA_007922755.1). NCBI lineage: Eukaryota > Metazoa > Chordata > Mammalia > Rodentia > Pedetidae > Pedetes > Pedetes capensis. Next base: position 56,365 of record VMDO01013573.1, read on the forward strand.
GTTCTGTTTCATGAGTGTCTTAATTTGCACTGCTACAACTGGCTGGATGCCCTACCTCAATTTAAAATGTTTAGGTTTCATGGTCATTTTGACTTTGGGGAAGACCCTGAAGTTGCACAGTCCCAGATGGAGTGAATAAGGTGGATGAGGACACACTGTAATGTTTTTATTTGAACTTGTCATACCACAAGCAATGTATGACGTGGAGGATGGAACTGAAGACAAAAGAATACTCCCAGAACTGCTTCAGAAAGTGGCAAGAATGATGGGATATGAGTGCTCAAAGCCAGTGGGAGTATTTTGAGAGTTTAGTGTCAAGGTGTCTTTTACTGCAATAAATTGTATTCAAACATGTAATGTATTTTTATCATACCTTGTAAGGAAATCAAATACTTTAGAAAAATCAACTTTTAAATAGTATTTTTGAAATTATCTTTAAAAAATGGTCAAAGTTGTATATGCTTACCATCTTTTATTCATAAAAAAAGGGGCAATAATACTTTAAGATTCCTAAATATTTCCCTTCATCCTCATTATGCAAATGAGGAGACTTAGAGAAGTTAGGTGAGTCACCCAATCACATACTTGGAGAGTACATGATATAAAACTTAAGGGTGTATTTTCTAGATTCAAAAATCTACATTTTTATCCTATAGAAACTGATTCTATATTAAAAGCTTAGTCTGTTTCTGAGACAAAATATTTTGCTTTTGGAATAACGTGCTAAAAGAGAGAGAGAGCCATTGAATTCCTATGGACTGTGTGCTTAAATTCATTTCCTTAGACAGTTTGACAAAATTCACAGTATGTAGAACTCCTCATTTGAAGAAAAAAAATATATAGATAGATAGCAGTTGAAAAAATAAAACATTGTGGTCTTTTATCAATCTTTTGAAAAAATATGTAAAATGTTAAAATATGTCCGGTAAGATTAATCATTTATGGCACTTGATATCTAGCAATTAACTATAGCAGTTAAGTTAAAAAAAGTTACACGTTGGAAAAAAATTATAACACATTGCTCATGTGTAAAGACTCATCTAAAACTATATAAAGAAAACATGAGCACATTCTGAGAGATCCTCCACTATTATCATGTATCATAGGTCTTGAGATTAAAATTGAAAATAAGGTGTTTTCGTATAAAAATATGCACAAGGTTTTCATCTTTTAAATGAAACACATATAACAAATTGACAAAGTATTTATATATTTGAAATTTGATATGTTGGTATACAAATGGATATGTTATACTGATAGCTATATATACTTTTCAGTATTTTTTAAAGTGTTCATGATTTAATGATGAAGTCAT
>VMDO01013574.1:0-57673 GCA_007922755.1 Pedetes capensis
AAGGGGGGGAGGGAAGATAAGAATGAGGTCAATATAAATGGACTAAAAGTCGCATGTAATTGTTCTAACAAGATAGAAACAAAGACCACTACAGGAAAAGTTTCTATCTTAAACAGAAATGGAACCCAAGGACATATAGAAAAATACTATATAGTAAAAGATAGAGAAGACTTGGATGGGAAACTTAGATAGGAAGGGGAGAGGGGGGAAACGTAGAGGAGGGTAAGGGGTAACCTATATGAATAATGCTTATCAAATTGCATATATGAAAATTGTCACAACGAAAAGCATGTCAAAATGACTCACATTATGATGTACATTAAAAATTTCTAATAAAAAAAATTTCCAAAACAAAACAAAAAATCCTTCCCTCCTTTTAAGTTGATTTATCTAAGGTATTTGTCACAGCAATGAAAATCTGACTAACACAGACAATGTTGTAGAGAAGAGTGGGCTGAGATAAGAGAAGCAAGGGCCAGATCACCAAGGGGCCTGTATATCGAGGAGGTTGGTGACTTTGACCCACACGAGGCTTTTGGCAATGTCCAGAGAAAATTTTTGTTGTCAGAAGTTTGGGGGTGCTAATGGCCTCAAGAAGGTAGAGGTCAACTCTACTGATGAATATCCTGTAATGGAGAGGGCACCCTCACCTCCCTTTGTCCCCTGAAGGCTGGCTACCTAACTTGGAAGAACCAGTGCAAAATGAAAATAGGGGACCCTTGTCGAAGAAAAAGAAAAAAGGATCATTAATAACATTGAATTATAATTATCCCCTTTCTTCTAGATTCCTTTTCACAGTGATTTTTGTTTTTGTTTTTGTTGTTTTGTTTTGTTTTTTTGTGGTACTGGGGCTTGAACCCAGCGCCTCACGCTTGCATACTTTGTGAGTGCTGTACCACTGAACTGCACCCTCTGCCCATTTTCTTTCTTTTTTTTTTTTTTTTTTACTTCTTTGAGACAGGGTCTTGCTAAATTATGCAGACTACCTCTGGTCTGGGCTGGGATTTAGCTCAGTTGGTAGAGCACTGCACTGCAGTCTCAGAGGTCCAGAGTTTAATTCCCAGCACCGCAAAAATGGGAGAAGGACCTGGCAATCCACTCCCAAGGCAATCCCGAAACAGCCATTGAAAACCCTATGAGGGTCGCTATGAGTCGGATACCGACTCGACGGCACCTAACAACAACAACAAACCTCTGGTCTGGAACTTATGATCCTCCTGCCTTCACCTCCTGAGTCACTGGGATATAGACAAGTGTCACTGCACCAGGCTCTTTTCATAGTGTTTTAAATTTGACATTTAATGTAATTCTAAATAAAGAACATTTAAAATATCTGAATTATCAGCATAAGTTTTACCCATCAGTTTTATATTGTGCAAGGCCAGTTGTAAACTGAAAACATAAGAACGTTTATTTCACCTGTAGAATCTTCAGAATGACACTGTTCATATTTTACTGGGGCTGGGATTTAGCTCAGTTGGTGGAGTACTACTCTGCACTCTCTGAGGCTCTGGGTTCGATTCCCATCACTGCAAAACTAGGAGAAGGACATGGCAATTGACTCTCAAAGCAATGTGAAAACAATCAGTCATTGAAAACCCTATGAGGGTTGCTATGACTTGGACACAACTTGATGACACCTAACAATGAAAACAACAACAACAACAACAACATATTTTATAGCTTATACATACATATATACCTTGTTCTTGCTGGAAAAGTAGAAATACTGCACAAAATTAGTCTGCCTGTTTTTATTCCGTTTCTTCATAGTGGCAAATTCTACCAATACTCTCTACCTTTGGCTTAGTAATGAGTAAAAAAAGATTGAAAGAAAAAAGAAACTATGAGTTGTTCTGTCTTTCTTCCTTTCTTCCTTCTGTTTTCTTTCTTTCTCCCTCTTTCTTTCTTTCTTTCTTTCTTTCTTTCTTTCTTTCTTTTTCTTTCTTTCTTTCCTTCTTTCTTTCCATACTTGGGATTGAACCTAGGACCTTGCTCATGCTAGGCAAGTGCTCTACTAAGCTGCATCCCCAGCCCCTTTTCTTATTTTTTATTTTGAGACAAGGTCTTGATAAGTTGCACAGGCTGTCTCTGGCTTTGAACTTGTGATCCTCCTGTCTCAGCACCCCAAGTCCGTGGGATTACAAGCATGTGCTACACTGTTCAGCTCCTCTTGCTTTTTATGTAGGGTTACTAGATAATATACAGGATGCCTGCTATATTTGAATTTCAGATAAACAACCAATAACTAATTACCATTGTATATCCCACATATTTATCTGAAATTCAAAGTTCAACAGGTACCTTATGCTTTTATTTGCTAATAAACACTTATTATTTTCAGTGTTGGGGACAGAACACAGGGCCTTGTGCATGCTAGGCAAGCACTTTACCACTGAGGTATATCCCCAGCCCTAGAACTTGACACCGATTTAACCATTTTCAGTAGTTGGCTGGTTCAGGGAAATAAAATGAATTAGAGAAATTATGCTAGAGTTTCTTGGTCATTTGCATTTCTTAGTGGTCAGTGCCTTATTTCTGCATTCAAGCAAGTTTCTGCTTGGAAAGCATCTTGGAACTCTTAAGAGGACTGCTTACTCAATCACAAATGCAACGCATTTATTCTGCACTTGCTCTGATTCTCACTGAACTTCCACGCATCACGAGCCCACCAGAATTCTCTGCTCTTGGGACATCAGAATACTATTTTGCAAATGGGGCCTCAAAGTCCATAGATGTGCATGTTGTGCCTATTAAATCTGCTCACAGCCATGCTCTATTGCCCTACTGGATTTCACTGACAAAACATAAGTTTAAAGATAGAACTATTAAGATTCCAAGACAGCAGAGCATGAAACAAAATGAAGTGTGTATGGGAAGCCCTGTGGGATACACGGTTACATGCCCAGGACCCCAGCTGTGCATCTGGCCCAAACTGTCAATAGTGCTAAGGTTGAGAAGCTCTTTTCTGAAGGAAATGGGGAGCCATTGAGGTATTTTAAATATCTAGAGAAGACAGAGATGGGGAAAAGGTGGTAAGATCAGATTACACTTTAGAAGAATCTCTCTAACAGTATACTGTTGGAGACCAACTAGGGTCAGCAGAGTTATACCTTTCAGGGGGACAATAAAAAAAAAACACCAGTGTGGACTGAAAAAACTGTATATAGTCCCTAGAGAAAGTGCTAGGTGGCACAGTCTCACCTGCTTGCCATGTGTCAGACCAACCAGGTTTCCTCCAGCTTTGGTGAAAATCCTTCTCCCTTCAGTGGAGATGTGTGTGATGAAGTTGAGGTCTTATATTTAGCATCGTTATTGTGTGGGGAATGTTTAAACACTGGGCTAGCCCTCAGTATGGGGAGATGTTCACACCATGAGAAGCCCCCAGACATTGAGACCGACAGGGAAGAGCAGACTCGTTTCTGCACCAAGCTGTTCAGAGGGTCCCCGCATATATTAGTGGGTGGAGTTGGCAGTGCCACTTAAATTGCTGCTCCTGAGTCCACGAGCTCTTCCCACCACTGTGTAGCAGCCACCTTGCTTGGGGGAAATGAGCCCAACCCCCACTCCAGAGATGAGAGCCACTCGTGTAAATCCAAGTGATTAATCCCATCCATTTGCCATAATGACTGGCCTAAGCAACTAGACAATGGTATTCCCATGGCCAATTGACTTGAAACTGGGACTTTTCATTCAATGCTTTGGACTGCCTGTTGCTGCTGGCAGCCATAATGCCACATGAAAGAAGCCAAGAAGGCAGAACGGAGAGAATCACAGACAAATGAAGCCACATCACCACGGAATTATGCCCAGGCTCTTAACTTTTTAGTAACAATCCTCCTTATGTTTTCCTCCAATATGAAGTAACCTGACATGGAGTTTTCTGATATTCTCAACAGAAAGCCTCCTGCCTAACAAAGAGTGACTCCACTGCACACCAAAAATAAAAGCTGTGCCACCTTATTAAGGAACAGGGAGAATGGACTGTTGGAGGCCAGGAAATGGCACTGTTTGGCATTCTGGTTGATTCAGACTCATTATAATAACTGTCTTTGGGGCTGTATTGTCACTATTACATCCATTGTGGGGGTTATATGACTTACAGTCATGCCAGACTGAAGTTATACAAAGGTGACTCCATCACATGTGCAGAAGATGTCTGGAGACTCAGTTATCCTTGAGCCTAGGGCGAAATGGGGTTGACAGTGTTTAGGATGCATTGGAACCAGAGGTTGTGCACAAGTGAGCCACTGCACTCTCAGGGTGTGGTCTGAATTTGAGCAGTCAGACTACCCTACCTCCTCTTTGAGCTCTCATCCTGTCTTCTGGCTTCTGTTTTGTGCATAGCCAGCTACCAGTGACCTCTGATCTCATGTGACAGGCAGAATTCTAAAATGTTGCTCCAAAATTTCCTACCTTAATCTTTGGGACTGAGACGTTGATAAGATTATCTTCCCACTATCTTGTTATGTTACTGGCAAGAGAAATCTTGAAGATGAGATTAAGAGTAATAATGACTTGACACTGAGATAATCCAAAGGGAATTTACAAAGGTGGGCCTGACCTGATCATATCTTTTAAAAGCAGAGCATTTCCTATGGCTGGTGGCAGATGGGGAGGTCAGAGAGTGTTGAAATGTAAGCAGGCTTTGAAGTTTCCTTGCTGGTTTTGAAGATAGAGGATCCACAAGCAAGGACCATCAAGAAGCACCTCATTGTTGATAGTGACCTCTGACCAACAGCCAGGAAGGAAATGGAACCTCTGTCCTGTAGTTACATGAAACAGCATTCTGCTGCCTACCTCAACAACTTGGAAATGGATTCTTTCCCAGAACACCCTGTTAAAAGCCCAGCCATGATGCTACCTTGATTCTAGCTCCTAAGTAGAGAATCCAGTCATCTGTCTGGACTTTTGACCAGAACTCTGAGAGAATAAAAGGCTGTGTGGCTTTACACCCTTAAATTTGTAGCAATTTATTACCCAGCAAGAACAAACTAATATTCCCCATTAAGATGTCAGCTAGCAATTCCTTAAGTGATTTTAATTAGGAACTAGAGAGGTAGACAAATGTAAACATAGAAATACATGAGTCTCTGTATGATAGGTACCTGGCAGGAGAGCAAGATATTTGGGGTTGAGGGATATGTCTAGCATCTCTTTTTCGTTTCTTTATAAGACTGAGGCTAATGGTATACAAGACATCACATGGCTCCTATGCATATATAAGCCTGCAGCTGTTAGTACTATGGCGTCCAATCCATTAGATCTGGGAAGCTAGGCAGGGCCTGGCCTGGTTAGTACATGGATGGGAGACTGCCCACGTACACCAGATACTGTAGGCTTGGGAGAAGGACCCTGCAACCCACTTCCAAAAATCAATCTGTCATTGAAAACCCTATGAATAGCAGAGAAGTACTGATAATAGTGTTTCGCCTGTTGTATGTAGGGTTGCTATGAGTCGGATACCAACTCTATGGCACCTAACAACACCAATAATGCATATATGAAAACAGTAAGACACTTCTAAAAATTTCTGAATTTTTGGTTTCTGATAATTGTTAAGATTTTTAAAGATTATCTTTGTTGTATTCCCAAGCTCTGGGAATTCACCACTTCCCATGAAATATGTAAGAAAAGTCATGAATTGTGCAAGGCAATTACAGGTTTATGATTACATATAATACTGAAATGTGAAGGGGTCTAAAATAGGAGCTTGGGAAAAGATACCAATGAAAAATTTTCGGGCAAAATGCTGCATTAGAAGTTGAGTAATTTTAATTTAAAATGCATATTTCAATTAATGCCTTTTATATTTGTACCAATAAAATGAAACAAATAAATTTAATGGAGCAATTGCAGTATCAGATTTTGCCCATAAGGGCTTGTGATGTTCTTTACCTGAGAGTATAGGCATGTCATGAGTGTTGCAAAGGGAACCACTGAGTCCTTTCCTTATAAAAAGTTGCTCTGAAAGCAAATGCATTTAGCTATTTATACTCTTAATTGATCACCCAACAGTATGTGCCAATATCATTATGCTGGGGGCTTGGGAGGAAGGATAAATAGGCAGACCACAGAATATTTTTATGGCAGGAAAGACACAGGAATCAGCCCCCCATCCACAATGGATATGTCCCAAGACCCCAGGGGATGCCAGAAACTGTGCATAGTACCAAACTCTAAAAATACCATGTTCTAGCTGGCAGTGGTGGTGCACACCAGTAATCCCAGCACTCAGGAGGCTGAAACAGAAGGGTCATGAGTTCAAGTTGAGCTTGGGCTACATAGCAAGACTTTCTCAAAAAGCAAAAACAAAGGGAAAAACAATCCTATTTTTTCCTTTAAGTACATATCTGTTGGGAGAAGGACCTGGTAGCTCACTTCCAAAACACACTCAGACATTGAAAACCCTATGAATAGCGGAGAAGCACTGACAATACCAGCACATGCCAGGCATGGCACAGTGTTGGGGAATGTTTCATCTGTTGTACGTAGGGTTGCTATGAGTTGGACACCAACTCCATGCCATTTAGCAACAACAACAATACATTCATGGTAAGTTTAATTTATAAATTAGGCACATTAGGAGATTAACAATGATAATAAAATAGTACAATGTGGTCTGTCTCAAAGTATCTTCCTGTGCTATACTCACTCTTCTTTTCATGAAGTGGGGTGACACAGTGTCTATGTGACGAGGTGAAGTGTGCGGAATGCCATGCTGTAGTGTTAGGCTAGTACTGACTTTCTGATGATATGTCAGAAGGAGGATCATGGAGCCATGACTATTCCATTGACCTCAGATAAGTGAAAATGTAGAAAGCAAAACTGGTGATGGGGAGGGACTACATACTCTATATTATACTATAAGGGTGTCGTTATACATTTGTCCAAACCCATAGACATACAACAGCAAGAATGAACCCTGTGCACTTTGGGTGATTACCCTATGTCACTGTAGGTTCATAAATGGCAACAATGAGCAGCTCTGGTGAGGGATGCTGATAATGGGGGAGGATATGAGGGCTGGGAGCTGAGAGTATATGGGAAATCCTTATTTCTCTGTTTTGCTGTGAACCTAAAACTCCTTTTGTAAAATAACATCTTTTCTTTTTTAAAAAAAGGGATTTGGGCAGAAAAAGAAATCAGGTGCTCAGGAAGTTGAAGATGGCTTTTGTCCTAACACACACTTTTGATCATGAGGCCCAATCATGCCTCTATCTTATGTACACTTCTCCCTTTTATTGTTTGAAGTAAACGAGGTGCTAGATTTGTGAATACACAAACCTGGAACAGCTCATCGTGGTAATAAAAAAAACATATTTTTCTAGACATTAAGAAGGAGGAGGGCAGGAATTATTTACAACTTCATTCCTTTGTTCATTCCCTCATTCACTCAACAAAGAGATACAGACTTACATGGTTTGCAGACCTTTGGCCCAGCACACCACAGCCCTTCATGTTTTTTTGGGAGGTTTGGACAGGTCACAGAGCTTCCTGAAGTCTGGGAGTACCATGGATGGTGATCCTCACACAAAAGTCGGACCTGTGAGTCTGTATTCCTGTCCAGTCCTCCTCCTGTTCAGAGTCCTCCCTGCATCTCCCCTTCATGCACACTCTGAGTAGACAGCTCTTGACTTTTCTTCTTCTCATAGGTGCAGAATTTTTAAGCCGCAGGAACAATTTGGAGATTCTTGGACCAAATACATTTTCAGAATGTCTGTCATTGACAGATGGTGAAGTCAGAGGGAAAGGACTGAAAAGCGAAGGTCCAGACTGCTCCCTGCCAGACCCCAAGATAGTACAACCAGGTAGAGAGGCTCCCCTCAGAGTGGGAAGTCACTTTTCTGCCCTCTGACTGATATTCGTTCTATCATTGTCCACGATGCCCCCAGTGTTAATGAATCCATGTAAATGAAAATGAATCAGGCTGTTTGGTTGTGCTTCCTTTCCTTCTGCCTCCCTCTTCTTCCTGCTCTGGCTTCCTCTCCCCCTTCTTCCTGCCTCTTTCTCCATGCTCTGGGGATCAGGTGTGCACAGGCTGCAGGTCTCTCCTTCTATCACCCCAAGTTGTAGGGAAATAGACTGGGACCACACAGAGGAGGAGTAGGGATGGGTCTGATGGAAACCTCAAACAGTCCTCACCTTTCCTGGCCAGTATGAGTTTGGGTTATGTGGTCACCAATGAGGAAGGAGAATAAGGAGGGCCCACACTCCATTTACTTACACTTTTCTCCCTCTTGTTCTGGAGCCTCTTGGAGGCACAAGAATGGAGTGGAGGAAAGTGCCAGAGAGCACGGCTCCCGCTGCCCCTTCGCTGTGACTTTGGAGAAGCAGCACAGCTCTGGCTTCCCCATGTGTAAGCCAACCCCAGACAAGATATGGAGTCCTCAGTCTTGCAGCCCATGTACCTAAGGGCTCAGACAGGGCAGGGGTGCATGCAGAGAAGTCCGACATGAAATGCCAGATGGTAGGGATCACCCAGCCCAACTTCCTGATCTTCCCTGTGCAGAGACTATGGCCCAGAGAAGTTAATCAATACACCTTTTCAAGGTCACAGATGTTATTGAGTGGTACCATCCCCTGGACATCAGATTCCTCAACTGGAATTCTAAATGTCTCCCAAACTCTTCTAGGACTGAATAGCTCAAAATCATTGAAACAGCTGTATTTGCATCCCACACATTTTCTTTGGTATGTGTGCTGGTGACTGCTGAGTGGAGGGTTTGAAGTAATCATTTTCACACTCAGAACAGAATAAAACAAAAGAAATTATTCAAGTTGATTTACAAATTGAAGGCACCTAATAATAATAATACCTTACATTTCTGGAGAGTTTTTTTTTTTTTTTAATCTACAGAACGCATCCCAGACAATAATTAATGAGTTCTCCGACTCCCCTTAGGAATAGAGATGTGCATTCCCATTTGCACCAGAAATTTAATTTACATGAAATGAAGAAAAAGACATTATGCAGCAGCATCCCACTAAATCATGATTACAACCTTAAGCCCGAGATATACATGTTGAACTCTCCCAGGGAAGCTGAAATGTTTACCCCTGGGGAGTTCCCACTTTGATACACATTGGGGAGTTGCCATTTTGATTCCTGCTCTGCTTGAGTGGGGAGATGGACAAGAAGCATTCACATAATAAAATCGACTATCTCTGGGATCCAAAGGCCCATTTTACAGGCAAATAACAAGGTAAATGACTTGGATAGGAACAAGTGCTGAAGCAGTGGTCAGATTCAGCTGGCACTTCCCCTTCTTTCCACCATGGGCACCTTTGGCCCTCCTGGTGACTCTACTTTCCATAGTTCCTCTTGCCCATCAGGAGGAAGACAGTAGGACAGGAAGTCATGGATATGTCAGGGACTTCCTGTGTGAGGGGGGGAATACTGGCATTTTACAAAGAGGAACGTAGAGGTGGACTTCCAAAAGACTTGGGTCACCATGGGAGGCAGAGCAGTCTTCCCAACAGTCACAAGTCACACTTCCTGGCTGTCACTGCCTCCTGCTCCCACAAGGGACTGGTTATAGGACCAGTTCCAGGTGTCCACATGGGGAAACTCAACACTCTGGACACTTTCCATGGCTCTTGCCTTACTTACCACATATAACTCGTAATGTTTGGAGATGACATCAGCCACTGAATGAGATATCTCCAAGTCCCACATTTGAAAGTTCCCAGGCTAGATGGCTTCTCCCTGAGGGCACCGTGATTCAGTGTAGGATACCCTCTTGGTCAATAGGTTTTGCAGAATTGGTGGGCTAGGAAGAATGGTACAGCTTTGCCTGCTTCCCACCCCTCAGCTCTCCCCTCCCACAGTGGAGGTGTCCACCCCATGCTCTGGTCCCCGCCTCATCCTGAGCCAAGAGTCACATCCTGGTTCAGGCAACTCCTACCCAAGGCCCCTTGTACTGGCCTAGCTCCTGTGTCCCAGCATTTACAACTGGCTTCTGCGCTTGTTCTCAGAGTAGGTCCTTAATTTATACCGCGGGAAGGATGTACTGTGTTGACCAGCACTAGGTTGGAATGACCTGACCTGGCTTATTAGTGTGACTCTTTCAAGGCCAGAGTAGCAATGGCTCCCCATGATCTGTGATAGAAATGACATTTCTGCCTCCAGAATAGATCTTAAAGTCTGCATTAGAGGTGGATTCCCCATACCCACCTCACACTAGACTCACAGGTGCGGTTGAGAAAGTAATGGCCACAAACTACTAGCAGGAAGAGAGAGAGAGCTCCCTAGGGCCCCCTAGGGATATTGAGCAGAAGTGTGGGAATGCAGCCAGCAGGAAAAAAGAGCAGGGTGAACAGGAAGGTTATGCCAATCAGAGCTGATCAGCTAACCATGTGGCTGCTAGCAGGGCTGTGGCCTCAGTGAGGCTCCAACAGTGTGGAATCCAGATGTCTGAGGCAATGTCAGAACGTGATTTTGATGGAGTGAGGAGTGCAGCCACCAACATGCAGGACATCCCACAAGGAAGCTCAAGCTGTGTTCTGTCTGAGCCCTACATGGAAATTCTTCTCCCACTGGCAAGTATTAGGACTTGAGGATATTAAAGGAGAGAGGGGGGAGCAAGAGCAAGATGGCCATAGGAAGCCAGGTGTGGTGGTGTGCACCTGTGGTCCGAGCTACTTGAGAGGATGAGGCAGGAGGATTGCTTGAGCTCATGAGGTTGAGACCAGCCTGGGCAACATGGTAAGACCTCATCTGGAAAAAAAATCCCAGAGAAATAATAATAATAATAATACCCATAACTGCATTTTAATAATAAGAAAGGGTACCTTACCTTCAATGGGGCTGGGATTTAGCTCAGTTGGTAGAGCGCTGTTCTACAGTCTCTGAGGTCCCAAGTTCGATTCCCAGCACCACAGAAATGGGAGAAGGATGTGGCAACCCACTCCCGAGGCAATCCCGAAGCAATCAGCCATTGAAAACCCTATAAGAGTCGCTATGAGTCGGACACAACTTGACAACAACAACAACCTAACCTTCAGAGGTGCAGGAGCACAGCTGAGCATGCTTGCTCACACCTGTAATCCCAGCAACTCAGGAAGTGGAGGCAGGATGATCACAGGTTCAAGACCAGAAGTAGCCTGTGTAATTTAGTGAGACCCTGTTTCAAGATAAAAAATAAAAAATGGGCTAGGAGTGCAGCTCAGTGGTAGAGTGCTTGCAAAACATGCCTGAGGCCCTGGGTTCAATCCCTAAGTACTGGGAGCAGGGAGAGAGGGCGGGAGGCCAGGAACACAAAGTCATCTCTGAAATGGAAGAAGCTTGGGGACCATTATGAAGAAGGAAACTACATTCCAGACAGTGTATGGAACTAAAAAGGTAAGGGCTTGCTATTGTTTTGGTGTTCATTGTAATGAAGAGTTTCTGGAAATAAATTACTTGCCGTCATATATTTTGATTTGAAATTGGTAGCCAAAGGGTTAAGAGGGCGTTAGGTTAGGAGGGCTTAGCCTTCCTGAATGGATCAGTGCTGTCGCCCTGCTGCTATCATCCCCATAAAGGGGTGAGCCAGCCTCTTCTCACACTTTCTCACTCATGCGCTTTCATTTTTCAGTAAGAAGTCCCTTGAGTAAGTGGCCCTGGATCTTGGATTTTTCTGTGTCCAGAAACATAAGCCACAGAAACTTCTGTAAGTACCCAATTTGTGTCACTCTGTTGTAGCAGCCCAAAGGGAAATGAAACAGGGCAGCTCCAGGAAGCCAAGAGCTTGTAGGTCAAGAATATCGGGGAGGTTCCTGGGGGCTCTCGCATAGGAGCAGACGCCTCTGCACCCTCAGTCCAGGAAGTGGGCAGAGACGTATGAGTTCTCTTGTATGGATTAGGGGTTCAGAGGGCTGGGTTAGAGAGGCTCTGCCGGGTGCCAGCAACACTCCCAAGGGATAGGGTGCTCTCTATATCCTAAATGTAGAGAGCAGAGAGGTTGGCAAGCTGAAAACCCAAATTCAGAGTTGAGCGCAAAGCCAACAACCCCTAAACATTTGAAAAAAGCCATAAAGGAGAAGCACCAACCTCAACAAATGGAAAAGCTCACACCAAAGAAGCAGAGTTAACAGAGCAAACAGAACAAGAATTTGGCACATCTATAATTAGAATCCTCAGAGAGAAATAAAATGATATTGCATCCATAAAAAGGAATGTTTTAGAGATCTTGGAAATGAAAATTTTGATGATTGAAATAAAAATCTCTGTAAATGGGCAGAAGCACTGAAGCTGGTAAGAGAATCAGTCAAATGGCCAAGCCAAGGAACTTTCTCAGAATAGCAAAACTGGACAAGGACGCAAACTATAAAAAATGATTAAGAGAACTGGAAGCTAAACCCAATGGTTCCTAGCATTCATCCGACACAGCTTTGGGAGACAAGAACAGGGAGAATGGAGGGGAGCATATACTGAGAACAGGAGGGGAAGCCAAGTTTCCAAAGCGAGGACTTATCTGAACCACAGAGTGGAAGTGTCCACAGGCAGCTGGGCAGAGGCAAGGGCAAACAAGCAAACAAAATGCTCCTACCAAACCATGCCACAGTGACACTGCAGACATCAGGGATAAGGAGAAAACCCCCAATGCTTCCAGGCGCAGGGGAGTAGGGACAGGAGTAACCACATCACTACGGGAATAACATGCAATGCAAAAAGAAACTGGAGTAATATCTTCCGACTTCTGAGGAAAATATTCCCAAATTAGAACTCCAAGCTGGGTACAGGGAGTGCATACCTGTAATTCCAGTGACTTGGGAGGCTGAGGCAGGAGGATTGCACGTTTGGGGCCAGAGGCAGCCTGCACAATTTAGTGAGACTTTGCCTCAAAATAAAACATAATAAAAGGTGCTGGGGGTGGATCTCTGTGGTGGAGGACTTGTCTAGCATGCACATGGTTCTGGGCTCAACCCCTAGTACTGAAAGAGGGTAAGGGAGGAGAGGCAGGAGGGAGAGGGAGGGAGGAAAGAAGGGAAAAAGAATTCCAAGCCAGGTGCAGCGGCAGGTGCATATAGTTGCAGTTGTTTGGCAGGCTGAGGCAGGAGGACCACTTGAGCCCAGGAGTTTGAGATCAGTCTTAGCAACATAGTGAGACCCCCCCTCCCCCGCTCCAAACAAACAAGCAAGCAAGCAAGCAAGCAAACAAACAAAAACCAAACTAAACCAAAATGACCAGAAAACAACAAATCCATAGCAAATGACATGAGACTGAAGGTATTTGCCATCTGAAGACATGTGAGGTATTTTCACACATGCAAGGATTCAAAATTTTTATAGCCTCAGATTTGATTCAAAAGAATGAACTCAAGAAGTATTATGTACAACATGAGCAATGGATAATGACATGCAGTATGGAACTGTCATAATGAAACTCAATGATCTACACACTAATTTAAAACATTACTAACAAAATATTTAAAAAGGAGGCATATTATACAATGTTGGGCGTGGTAGCACACACCTGTAATTCCAAGCCCCTGAGAGGCTGAGGCAGGAGGAGCATGAGTTGAAGGCCAGCCTAGACTACATAGTGAAACCCTGTCTTGAAAAAAAAATAAGTATTATACAACAAGAAATAAAACAACTGAGAAGTTTTATTAAGTCTAATACAGATTTAGCTCAGTTGGTAGAATGCTGCTTCCTATTCTTTGAGGACTCGGATTCGATTCCCAGCACCACAAAAACAGAAGAAGGACTTGTCGATCCACTCCTGAAGCAATCCCCAAACAATCAGCCACTGAAAACTCTATGAGGGTCACTATGAGTCAGACCCAACTCAACAGCACCTAACAACAACAACAACAACAACAACAACAACAACATGTGGACTACTTTTTTTCTTGAGATATTTTTTGTGACAATTGAATTTGATTTTCTTTTTTTTATTAGAAATTTTTAATGTACATCTTAAAGTGATTCATTTTGACATGCTTTTCATGTCAAAATGACATGACATTTCCATATATGCATTTTGATAAACATTATTCATATAGGTTACCCCTTACCCTCCCCTATGCTTACCCCCTCCCACCCTTCCCATCTAAGTTTCCCATCTAAGTCTTCTCTATCTTTTACTTAGTAGTATTTTTCTATATGTCCTTGGGTTCCAGTTCTGTTTAAGATAGAAACTTTTCCTGTAGTAGTCTTTGTTTTTATCTTGTTAGAACAATTACATGCGATTTCTAGTCCATTTATATTGACATCATTCTTATCTCCCCCTCCCCTTTTATTACGATCCGACCTTTGAGTAGGATTTTTCCTTCTTGTAATTTTGAATCAGCTCCCTCATATGAGTGAGAACATGTGTTGTTTCTCTTTCTGAGCTTGTGTCGTTCACTCAAAATAATTTTCTCTAATTCCATCCATTTTGCTGCGAATGACCTTATTTCATTTTTCTTGATTGCTGAGTAGTATTCCATTGTGTATATATATACCATAGATTTTTTATCCATTCTTCTGTTGAAGGGCACTTAGGTTGATTCCATATCCTTGCTATTGTGAAAAGCGCTGCATTGAACATGGAGATTCAGGTGTCTCTGTGGTATGATGACCCATCTCCCTTTGGGTAAATTCCCAGTAGTGTTATAGCTGGGTCATATGGTAGATCTAGTTTTAGTTTTTTGAGGTACCTCCATATTGATTTCCACAGTGGTTACACCAATTTACAGCTCCATGTGGACTACTTTTTATTTTTAACTTTCAATTTTTTCTGAGACAGAGTCTTGCTGTGTAGCTCAGGCCACACTGGAACTCACCACATAGGTCAGATTGGCCCTCAACTCACACCAATTCTCCTGCCTCAGCCTCCCAAGTGCTGGAATTACAGGTGGGTGCCACCAGGCCCATCTTGGACTACTTTTTAAATTGTGACAGAATTCACATCCTATAAATCTCACCTTTCTAAAATAGAGCAGTCAGTGGGTTTTAGTACAGTCACAAGGTTATGTCACCACAACCACCATCTAACTTTAGAACATTTTAATCACCCCCCAAATAAACCCTGCACCTATCAGCAGTCACTTCTCTTCCCCTCTCCTCAGCCCCTGGCAGCCATCATCCATTTTCTGTCTTTATAGATTCTCCTGTTATGGATATTTCATATAATTGGAATCATACAACATATGGCCAGTTGTGTGTGGCTTCCTGCATTGGGCAAAATGCTTTCAAAGTCCCTCTATGTGGCAGCATGTTTCAGTATTTGGTATTCCCTGTTTTTTTCCCCCATTGTGTGGACCTATCCATTTTTTAAAAATCTGTTTATCAGTTAATAAACATTTGGGCTGTTTCTACCTTTTGACTATTATCTATGATACTGCTGTGAAAATTCACGTATGAATTTTTGTGTACATCTATGCTCCCAGTTCTCATGAATATATACCTAAGTGTGGAATTTCTGGGTCATATGGTAACTCCATGTTCAGCTCTTTGAGGAGCTGCCAAACTATTTTCCACAGCAGTTACACCATTGCACATGACCAGCACTTGGCCCAGCTCTTTGCTTTAAGAGTGGCCACCTTGCTGGACACTGCTCAAACTAGGCCTTTTAACAAAATGTTAGAATAGGACTCTCTCTCTGAGTAGTTTCAAGACAACCAGTGCCAATGACTCCCTATGTGAGGTGAGACTCGCTAAGGAGGGCTTGCCACGGAGATGCCAGAGAACCATGGGTTAGATGCTCAGCTGCTTCCCCTTCCGAGGCCTGTAAAGGAAGCTGGAGAGGCCATGAAAGGAGAGGGAGAGTTGGCATGCTTTGAGGTGTACCCCTACTCTAGGGCGTTCCTGGAATCTAATGACAGGGCCCCCGCTGGCAGCTTGACCTGTGCTTGTGCATTAGGGACCACAGTGGTTTCTCACACTTGCAGGTATAGGGGTCAAATCTGCTTGTGGCAGCGGAGAAGGGGCTGTGTTTGGGAGGTAGTCATTGTCCTTTGGTCAAAGAGATGTTCTGTGGATCAGGTGTGCTACATATGAGAGCGAGCTGGTCTGGGCTTGTCTTAGTGCCTGGCCTCCAGTCTCACCTGAGGTATTTCCTGGAGGGGTGAGGATGTCTCAACAGAGAGGCTGGAGGTCCCCTGGACACCCTGATGCTGAGAAAAAGTTGCAGATTCACTTACTAAGCCTGTCATAACAGAAAACATGGACTAGGGGCTTACAACATAAATTTATCATCTCACAGTTCTGTAGGGTGGAAGTCCAAGATCAAGGTGGCCACAAGGCTGGTTCCTTCTGAGGATTGAGAGGCAAGGACCTGCCTCAGCCTCTCTTCACAGCTGGCAGATGGTCACCCTCTCGCTACCTTTTCACATGGTCATGCCTCTGCGCACGACCATCTGAGTGTCTTTGTGTCCAAACTTTCTCTTCTTATAAAGATGCCAGGTCATGTGGTGCCTTCTGCTCATTGAGATGCAGACCCTTCAACCTTGGATAGTCCAGATTCTAGAACTATAAGAAATAAGTTTATTTTCTTTACAAATTAAAAAAGGACACTGGAAATTGGAGTAGAGCCCACCTTAATGGTCTCATTTGAACTTAACGGCCTCTTTCAATGCTCTCTCTCCAAATACAGTCACATTCTGAGGTACCAGGGCTTAGGACTTCCACATCTAAATTTGGGGGAGGGTACAATTCAACCCATACAAATTGGCACACTCACTTCTTCTGTTGGTCAGGAAAACCACAGGTGAGAGGTCCCATGATGGGAATGGAGGAGGCAGAATGAGGAGAGGAGTTTTCTTCTAAAAATACTGAAGGACACTCCAAGTCAGGGTATGTGCCCACCAAGGCGATCAGCTCCAGGCACATCCAGCCAGGGAAGGAGTCCCCTCCCGCTACCTTAGGCGGGAGAAGTTGGAAATCACTGAAGGACACAGGGCAGGGAAACAGCAAAGAGGCCAACCTCATCCTTTTGCCAACTGCCCACTTCTCACTGGAAGCTCTTCCAGAGGCTGAACATACATGGGATCAGCCCTTCAATGGCTAAGAGGAACTAGCTCTTGTGTCTAGAGGACCAGAAACCTTTTTATTGTCTGCGGTGCCTGGAAAAGTGATGAGATCACCCTAGAGTTCATCCAAGGGTGTCAAAGCCTCTACTGGGCTTCCAATGGGCATTATGGATAGGTGCTAGTGGTAGGAAGTATAAAGAGTTTTCTCACTGTTCCTTATGGACTACCTCATTCTGCCTATTCAGTCTCTCCATATCCTAGCAATGAAGTAAAATCCACACTTGATGATCACAGGAGAATCCATCCGATTCGAGAAAGATCTCAAAAAGTGGCCCAAAAGATAGAAAGCATGCATTAGGCATACGTCCCAAAGAGGTGTGGGGTCCAGCCTATCCATCAAGCACTGGGAAATTTAACAACCTTGTCAGACCCACCCCAGGTGGTCCTCAAGTGGCATTTCCATTGGATGAGGTGCCAAGTACATGCTGGGTGTGGTGGTATTTGAGCAAAGAGCACATAGAAATGGGTGGGAGGGCAGAGGGAAGCTGCAGGAGTCTGGAGCCCCAGACTACTGGAATAACTTTGTGCTTCCTCTTACACTCAGACTGCTGTGGCTTGGGGAAACACTTATTACAAACATCAAGTGCTCCAGCTTGGTGAGGGACACCCAAACGCCAGTCTGGAGAGCAGAGACTGAGAACAGAGAGGGACTTGGCTGGCGGTAAAAGGATCATAAAGTCATTCTCCACTTTCTGTACAGTTCTTTCAAGTTATGCTACTAAAGCACACAATATTTGTTTTTAAACTGGAATAGATGGTCACCTGCTTGAAAAAAGTTCATTTTATGGGAAATTTCATACATAACTTTTAATTAAAATGAAGCACTTTTCGCCTCAAACAATCTAGGAACAGAAGAACAAAGTTGGGAGGACTCACATATCCCAATTTCAAGTATTGCTGCAAGGGAACAGTAATCAAAATGTGGGTGCAGTTATAGGACAGATCTAGAGACAATTGTAATGGGACTGAGAGCCCAGAAATAAACCCTAAAAAGCAAGTCCAGGGCTGGGGATATAGCACAGAGGGAGGACAGCTGCCTAACATGCGCAAGGCCCTAGGTTTAATTCCCAACACTGAAAAAAAAAAAAAAAAGCAAGTCCAAATTGATTTTGGACAAGGGTTCCAGGACAATTAATGGGGGGAAAGAATAGTCTAACAAATGCTGCTGAAACAACTGGTTATTCACATGTAAAAGGAGGAAGTTGGGTTCTTATCTCACACTGTATATAAAAGTTAAATGAAAATGGATCATAGATCTAAAATATAGAGCTAGAACTTTAAAACTTCATGCATAAAATATATGAACAAATCTTCATGACCTTGAGTTAAGCAACACCTTCTTTAGATGACACAAAAGCACAAGAGACAAAATTTCAATTGGATTTCATGAAAATAAAAAATGTTTGGATAATACACACATGCATGCACAAAGGGCACTATTAAGAAAGTGAAAAATCACCCTCAGAACAAGAGAAAATATTTGCAAAACATGTTATATGATAAGGATTAGTATCCAGAATACATAAAAACATGACTCCCTAAAAAAGAGACAACCCAACTTAGAAATGGGCAAAGGATTTGAATGGACATTTCTCTATGGAAAATATTAAAATGGCTAATAAGCACATGAAAGAATACTCAACATCACTAGTCATCAGGGAAATGCAAATTCAAGTCACAGTGTCATACTACTTCACACCCATTGTTGTTAGGAAATCTATAATGAAAACAGATGGACAATAACAAGTATTGGCAAATGTGAAGATACTGGAACCCTCATACACTGCTAGTGGGAATGTATATGGTACTGATCCTTTGGAAAACAGTTTGATGATTCCTCAAGAAGTTACGGTCAGAAATTCTACATAACACAAGGGACTTGGAAACATAATTTCACAAAAACCTTGTGCTATAAGTATTTATAGCAACATTATTCACTATTTTAACAGAAAGTAAAAATAATATAATCTGGTATAATCAGAATATATATAATCTAATATAATCAACTCAAAATGTCTGCAGCCGCAGCACTATGGCTTCCAATCCCATCAGATCTCGGAAGTTAAGCAGGATTGGGCCTGGTTAATAACTGGATGGGAGACTGCCAGGGAACACCAGATACTGTAGGCTTGGGAGGAGGACCTGGCAACCCACTCCCCAAAATCTATCCACCATTGAAAACCCTATGAATAGCAGAGAAGCACTGACCATAGTGTTTCGCCTGTTGTACATAGGGTCGCTATGAGTCAGACACCAATGGCAACAACAATATAATCAACAAACAATATAATCAACTGGTGAACAGGTAAGCAAAATATGGTGTGTTGAAGGTAGAATATTACTCAGACATAAGTAAGAATGAAGTACTGACACACGCTATGGCATGTATGAACCTAGAAAATATAGTAAGTGAAAGTTGTTGCTGTTGTTAAGTGCTGTTGAGTCAGTATCTGACTCATAGTGACCCTATGTGCAACAGGTGAAACACTATTGTCAGTGCTTCTCTGCTATTCATAGGGTTTTCAATGGCAGATTGATTTTTGGGAGTGGGTTGCCGGGTCCTACTCTCAAGCCTACAGTATCTGGTGTTCCTAGGTGGTCTCCCATCTAAGTAATAACCAGGCCTGACCCTACTTAGCTTCTGAGATCTGATGGTATCAGATGCCACAGGGCTACAACTGTAGGCTAAGTGAAAGTAGTAAGATACAAAAAGCCACACGTAAGATTCCATTTATATGAAATGTCCAGAAGAGGCAAATCCAGAGACAGAAAATGGATTGGTGGTTTCCAAGGACTGTGGGAAGGGGAGAATGGGAAGTGACTACTAATGGGTATGCTGTTACTTTTTAGGATGAGAAAAATGATCTGGAATTAAATAGTTTAGATGGTGGTGATGGTGCCACAACTTAGTGAATACACTAAAAACCACTGGACTCTGTATTTTAAAGGGTGAATTTTATAGTTTATGATTATATCTCAGTTTAACAAATGTAATGATTCAACCTAAACATTCATCAATTAAATAAACTATGGTGGACCATGTTATGGAGATATAATACAGTTTCTAGATAATGAGGTAGATCTTTATATACTGATGTAAAAATATGCCCAAGATTTACTACAAAATGATAGAAGCAAGTTTCAGATATATACACACATACACAAATAAATATGGGCAGATACACACAGTTGACAAAAAAGATGGCTCTCTTTGGGTAAACCTGGGTGGAAACTCTTATCTATTTGTCTCATGTACTTTAAAAAACAACAACAACAATAATAATGTATCCTTGTTTGGTTGAACCTTTCCAAAAAAAAAAAAAAAGAGAGAGAGAAAGGAAATGTAGAGAACTAAAACATGGCTGAAGTGACCTTTTTGCATTACTTTAAATGTTTCTCTATTGTGCTTGAAATGCATGATAGTAGCAGCTTACATTTGTGCACTACTTTTAGTGAACAAAGCTTTGACACCCAAACCAACCAACCAACTAACTAACCAGTCAACCAACCAGCAATTCTTAGCAAGAATATTCTAGGCTCTCTCAAAGGTCATTTCATTTTTCTTTCAACTCTAGTGTGACACTTAGTATTTCCAATCAAGAGCATTCTCAGATTGGTACTCCTTTCTTTAAAATCTGACACCCACTTTAGTAGTTTGGGTGGATTCATACTCTTGCAAGGGAAAAGGTAGTTTATTTATGGCTGGTTAATTATATTTAAAACAAAATGCTGTAACACATGAAAAAAGGCAACATTTTACTTGGAAAGTTCAAGGAAGAGACAATAGGATGTATCTGAGACAGAATGATGTTCACTTCAAGGTTTATTAAGACATTAAAAAAGTAACTTTGCTGATGAATTAATATTTTCCATTAAATATAAAAGCACTTATTCTTACAAATCCTTAAGGCTCATTCTGTTACAGTACAGTACAAGGCTTCCCCACTTCAGAAACTGTGCTGCCTGAGTTTCACACGAATTACAGAACAGCAAAATTTCCAAATAGTAAAATATGTGGTCAATGATTCCATCATTTCTTTGTACCTGTAAATTTTAGACTCAGACAAAATACAAGGACCCTCTAGACAAATTCTTAATATTCTTAATATTGGATGTTTTCCTCATTCCTTCCTAAAATCTTGCTGGAATCATCCACTATTGAATTATTCATGACTTGAATGTGGAGTTTTGTTTGATTAATAAATTCAGCTGTGTGGGTGCAACTTTTATTTTTATGGGAGAAGGAGAAATAAAGGGGATTGAACATTTCACCATTTTACAAACCCTCCAAGTGAAGACCTCAGGGTCTGGGCACATGGACATCTTAGAATCAGCCTTGGCAATGAGACCCCTGTGTAGGAATAAGAGATCTGGCCTGCTTAGTAGGGATACACTGGAATGCCTTGGAAAAAGTACTCATGAAATTTGGCAAGGAAGTGATCCTTACTAAAGTCACTGGTCTTTATTAATTGTTTGGGTTAAGATTTTTTATCACATACTCCAAGACGCAGAGAAGAGTCCACAACTTCATCAGTACTAGTGTCTGTAATGTTGAAGTTTAATACAATCACTATAGGTACTTGGATTAAAACAATGACTAGCACCATATTCTGGCCTTGCTCAATTTCCATATTTCTGATGCACTGACAAGAAGCCCCAAATGAATATCACATAACACAAATGAAATTGAGCTATTTTAATATAGAATTACTAGACAAACTACAGAAATGGTATTGGAGTTAATACATACAGCATTTTCATCAATGCTACAATATATACATTTTCACAACTGAAATTACCAAACAGAATTATCCTGTTTAAAACTTTGTTCAATTCTTGAAATCACTCTAAGACTGGTTCCTGTGGGAGGGCAGGTGAAGGCCCTGTCATTTGTTTTTGTGGCTGCTAAAGCCAGACCACTGGCCAAGTCTCATGGGACATTAGCAAGATTTCAAGTTGTTGACAGCTTTCCCAAGACTGAGGCAAAATTTGAGATGCTTTCTAACCTGACATAGTAGGCCCTGATTTTGGGATATTGAATTAGATTTGTCAGCTCCATGAATAAAATTCCAAGATAACACCGTGTAAGAAAAATGGTAAATTTTAAAATTCCTTCACAGACTGAGGCAAACTTCATGAGTGACTTTCAATTTTTATAGAACTGTGAGAGCAAGTAACTCTTATGCTGTCACATACTTGTTCCTGAATGCTGTGACTCAGAAAGGGTAGAGTCCAGGTGTCTGTTGATAGCTCTTGACTTACGAGCATGTGTTCCTGCCCTAGACTTTTTTTTTTCTTTTTTCTTTTTTTTAAAGCTAAATGCCTAGAATTCACATGGGGTGAGGTCTTGTGTGCCTATGGAAAGGGCACTAGTATTGATTTCAGCTTAAATCAGGCTGAGTCTCTCGGGATCTCTGGTCCTTGTTCCTTTTCACTGGAGAAAAGGTATGAAAGGGATTTCCAGTGAGTATGAAAAGAAGAGGCTCTTCTGAACAGTTCATGATTATTTTGGTGAAGCTCAAAGCATTAATTTAGGAATATATGGAAGACACATTGACCCAGTGTCTAATTAGTACAAGTATTAGATAAGAACTAAAAATTTCAATTGACCCTTCAGGGCTTTGACCCACTAGTGGTATGAATCACCCAGATCATTGGTTGGATTTCCAGTCTTTGTCCAGATTTTGGGGTCAGAACATTCAGGATCTAGTTGACTATCACAAAAATAAGTGAGTTCTTATGATGTTGACATTCCTCTCTTCTGGTACTGACTAAGGTTTCACCTACAATTAAGTGACTATCTTGAGGCAACCACCTACCTCACTAGAGAAAAAATCATCCCTCTTCCCAAGAGAGGTTTCCTCTTTCCTGAAGCTTATGCATAATATCCCCAAGTCCTTTATGACTGATCTCCTTTCCCAGGGACAAACTTCCCAGAACTGCTGGCTTCCACCCTATTCCCCTTTCCCCACAAAAAGTAAGCATTGGAGGCACAAGATGCACATGAAGAGAACTCAGCCTCCTGGCTTCTAGAGGAAAACCATGAGAGTATAGGAAATGAAAGGAGACTGCCACCGACCTCTGGCCAGATGTGATGTTTGCAGTGTGGTGTTTGGTGCTCAAGGTACTTTCTCATGGGAGATGGCAGACACAGAAAGCTTGGATCCAATGTTGCTTCTTCCTCGTTCCATCGGGATATGCACTGATTTTGGAAGGCCAGAGCTGGATGAGAAAAAAGATGGAAACCCTGCTTCCCTATCCCCATTGGTCTGTTCGAGTACTGCCTACAGCCAGCAAGGGCTCTACATGGGGACAACACACGAGGAGCAGCTCTCTGGCCGCTGTCTGCCCTAAGTGTTCCTGCCACCCTCTCGTCGTATCTAGATCACATAAGAAAGTCCCATCTCCCACATCACATGCCTGTGCACCTGGTGCCTGTAGATGGAGTGTTTCCTTTGCCTCTGTTCTTACAATTAAGCTTAAACCCTGCTGAGTGTGACCACATCGGATCCCAGAATGCTTGTCTGAATCTGTTGAGCCTCACATTCGCTAAGTGAGGTAGCCGCTGTGTCCTGTTACACTTCACAGAGGACAGTGAGGCAGGGAGAGGAGTTTCCTTCCAGGGTCAGGTGCAGCAAGGCACAAGATAAGCATGTTTGCACACTCCACTACTGTTCTGTCATCCCCAACATTAGTGATTTCCTTCACTGCAGATTTGTTTCTTAAGCCCCGACTGTAGCTAGGAGCAAGCTAGGGTCAAGATGCTAAATCTGACTTACGGAATTTAGAAGGAAAAACATGCAAAAGAACAACAAAATCGACCCAGATCATAGCAAGAGACATTTTGGGACTGAATTGGAAGGGCTGGGAACTTCGGGGGGTTAATAATCAGTCTGAAATTATTCAAAGGACAATGTCTGTGTAGTTATTTTACCACTGAAACAGGCCTCAGTGATGGTGGGTGCTCTGAAAGCATCTATAACTAACAATCAGACTCTATGGTTAGAATTATAATATCTCAACTACATGGTCATAGTTCAGGTGCTCATGCTATCGGATGAAAGTAACAGAGGAGTCTCAAAGAATGTTTTTTACATCAAATACCTTTGGTTTACTATGGATGGAATGCTGTTCAATAAAGTAATTAATAAATATTCCTCAGTGTTAAGATTTTTTTCTTTGCTCATTTGGGCACCAAGAAATAAAAAGATCCTAAATACTGGGGGGAAAAAAGGTCAGTTTTGCTTTACAAAAAACTGAAAAAGCACTGAGGTACAGCAAGGAAACTAGAATACCATCATTTTTATAACAAAACAGCACTGTTTGAAAAATCCTAAACATGGATGCTATCTTACATCTGGATATAAATATTTCTTAATGAACTTTTCCTTTTTTTAAAAGTGAGTAGAAAAAAGACCTTGGTTCATCTTTTCAGACCTCATCAATACTTCTGATACTGAGAGACAAATGTTGATCTTTGTGTTGACTTGCAATTAGTGTCCCAAATTCATTCTTCAGATCAATATCTTTAAAATTGGCTGTAGGAGGTGGATTTTCCAAGCAACACATAGGGGTTTAATCCCCTGATTCCCATTACGGTAAGAGTTGTCATTCTAAATCCCATTGCAGCTGACCCCAAATTTACCCCTGCTGCCAATTAAATAATAAAAACCAAAATCGTGGTCAAATGTAATTAGTTTGAGAACAGAGTTTTATAATTTCCCTCATGCCAAACTAACAAGTTAACCCCTCTGATGACATATGCAGGATAATTTGGACAAAGGGAACACAAAGGCCCAATGTGAACATTTCTTGTGCTATTTGCCAAGATGTGCTCTTCTGGGAATGGGAAATGAGGAAGTAAATTCTGGCTCCAAGTGGTTGGAAATGAAGTTTATGTGGTTAGTTTTTTTTTTTTAAATATTAAAAATCGTCTTTCAAGAGTCCAGTTGGCCCAGGTTTCACTGAAAAATGTGATGCTTCTTAAAAATACAATTCTGATAGGAACAAACTCCAGCTGTGTACCAGACAAAGTTGTCTAAGAGAAAGACAGCTCTTGTTTGAAAGAGCGCTGGGTGTTGCTTTGCCCAACTCTGAAACAGTGTCAAACTCAGTGGTCCCTGGAGCAAGCAAAGCTAAGTCCCTTGTCTTGGCCATCTTTGGGATGAGGCAGTCCTCTTTGTGACCAGAATGCAGGGCTCTGCTGCACCCCTCTGCCTGGCTGATGAGGACTCAACAGAACCGTCCATCTGGAAACAAACCCTTTCTGCATTTTCTGTCCAGACACACATGCCTTGTGTAACATGGTGCAGTGGGGAAAGGACAAGGGGTACTTGCACCTGAGGATACCGGCTGGACACTATGAAGCAGTCATTTTGGTTTTGCTGCTATTTATGCTTCTTTAGATTTGTTTGGGGAAGGGAAGGAAAAGGGAGGGAAAGGAGAGTGAAAATGGGGTTAACAAAAAATCTACCTGCACAGGGATGACCTCCTGTCAAGCTGCCATCTCATGTTTCCATCTTCTTAACTTAGAATTGTCTTATTTTACTCAACAAAATATTACAAACAAGATTTCTCCATATCAGTTTGAGTTGGAAAACCCTGGCACACAAGTCAGGGGATTAACTTGTGATATTAAAGAATGTCGAGCAGAACAGTGTCCCAGGGCCACAGGCTGAAGAGGCACCCATGTAATCATCAGTAGGAACTTCCGAAAGCTTCCTATTAAGCATTCTCTGGAATACTAAAGAGTGTCCACCTATGTGTGCATGGGTGTGCATGTGTGTATTGGGATATAGGAAAGACAAGTCATAAACTATAATTATAAGGAAGAAATACATTTTTTTTCCCATGAAAATATGAGACTTGGCAATGATAATCCTTGGGAGCAATATTGAAAACATTTACAAAACAACAAGATTGCTTCTAAAAAGATTATGAGCTGGGAACCAGAATGCTGCTTTGAATGTATTTTTGAGACTAATTGTTCATTGCAAAAATATTCACAGAAATTGGTGGACATTTTTTACGTACAACTCGATTTCTCTCGTGTACAACATAAATCATTTAATGTAACGTTGGCAACCTTAGAAAGGCAGACATATTTAATCCAAGTTCGTTTATAAATTCCAATTTCACATGGATTAAAAACTGCAGATAAATTAAGTCACAATAATATCCTGTACATGCATTAAGGCTGGTGACCGCTGAAGTCTCTTGGGTATCTACAAACAGGAAATTACACACAGATTACTGGTTCTGAAGAGTGTCTACATCATTAAAAAAAATCTTGCTTTCTTTTTTTTTGGTGATACAGATTTCAACAGTAACTCTGGAAAACTGTAAAATGTTATTTAAAAATATATATGTATATGATACTGCACAGTTTCAAAGATGTGATTCATAAATAATGTTGCTGTACTGATTAATTTTATAACAATGACTGCACTTCCAAGGTGATGCGAACACACAGTGACTTACACTCAATATTAGGCACTAGTAATATCCGTCAGGCGTACTACAGTTTTATGTTAGTGGTATTGTACATATATATTTTTAAATGTATGCATTTATACAAACTGTGTATATTATGCATGGGGTGTCAGAAATGTATACATCACTGTTATATAATACACACGTCATTGTTGTACATATTAGGACAAGTTTTAGTGCAGAAAGTCTCATTGCATTGCATTCCGTGTGTTCAACCTAGTACACAATTTGTCAACTCTTTAGATTATTTTTCCAGTACATTCCTCTTTAGATAGTGGGTCCACATTTCCATTTGCAATTTGAAAGCTTCCAGAAGCTCTTTGTTTTAACCAAATCTCTCTCTCCGGGCACAATTCTGCACATGAGTCTGATCTGTGTAGAGTAGTATCTAATGCTAATGTTTGATCAGGAATATATTCGGGCTACTCTCTTTCAATAGTAATTATAACATTGTGATAAAAGAGTATCCGTTCAGGTCATGGTGGATAAGGTCAGCTGAACTTGGGTTGAACTTCTGAGGAAAGAATATATCTTTAAACAGAAAGAAGTGGTTTAAACATCAAATATTTTAAGGTGAAAACCTCTGGAAGAATATACGTCAAACTTTGAGATGTGGTTGTCTCAGGGGGTTAAGACAACCAGAGACTTACACTTTCTACTTTTTACATTTTTTGAATTTCTACAATAAACAGGTATCACTTTTATAATAAGAAAACATAAGGAAGGTGTTTCAATTTGGAACCCAACTAAAGAAAAGGAACAAGTTATGAATGGTTCTCACAAGCAACAATCAGAAGATGGTCCCTTACCAAAATCATCTATGTTGAATGCAATACATGCTTTGTAGATAAAGTGATAGGCATAAATAGGACCTGCAAGCTCTGTCACCCCAAAAGACCAGTTTCCAGAAGTTTTGTTGGGAAATGAAGGTTATCAGTATGGTGATGAGACATATGCTAGCCTAACTAGCTAGAGGCCACTTCTCTAATTAAATGGGAGCACACTGCCTAGGTGTTATGATAAAACCCACAGCTTTAAACATGGGCAAGACCAGAAAAGCTCCCCAGAGGTGTATGAAAGACCCGGAGGGCCATCCCTTTATGTGAGTCTGAACTTTTCATCTGATGTCACTAAGAGGAAGTAGAACAAAGTGTCAGTCCTTCAAAAAAAAAGTGATTCAAAAATTTCTTAACTTAGGTTCAAATTTACAACGTAGATGGGATATGAACTCTGTCAGCAATTATTGATAGGCTTGTAACAAGTACGTTACTTGGATAAATGTAAAATGGAAATACAGGCTGATCACTCCTAATCCAAAAATCTGAAATTCAAAGTGCTCCAAAAGCTAAAACTTTTTGAGCACTGATATGATGTTGTAAACGGAAAATTCTACACTTGACCTATGTGATAGGTTACAGTCAAAATGCAGGTGTGCTACAAACACTGTATGAAATTACCTTCAAGGTATGTATCAAACGTAAGTGAATTTCATGTTTAGACGTGGGTCCACTCCCCAAGATATTATATATATAGACATAAACTCACATGAATATTCCAAAATCTGAAAAAAATTGAAATCCAAAACATTTCTGGTTCCCAGCATTTTGGATAAGGGATACTCAACCTGTATTATTAACATTTTCAAGTTCTTAAAGGTTAAAGACAAATGCAAATTTCATAATTTTTCAAATCACCAAAGTTGTTCAATCATTTGTACAGTTTTGAATAAGTACATAGAGCTAGGAAATTATAGCGATGTTACTTCCCACCTACAGATCAGGCTGACAAGAATGTTAACATTGTAACCAAACTCATAAAGATATAGTGAAAACATGTCTCTATTATACATATTTTGTGCCACCCTCACCTTGACTAATGGATTGCTCTACAGAATGCATCACCTGTCTTTCTCAGACTGAGCTGCTGTAATTGTATCAGGTAACTCAAGGACATTATTTTTGTTTTTCAAGTGAGGCAAAACACATCTTCTTTTTCAGGAGTTGTTTTCTTTTTGCCAGTATTTCCTATTCAAATATATTTAACAAGACTAAATCTAGTGTATGACAAAACACTATAAAACAAACTTCAGACAAAAACTGTAAACAAGATGCTGAAAAACTAAAATGTAAACTTAATTAAAAAAACAAAACAAAACACATACCAGGTGTATAAGATACAAGCAAGATGCTCTGGTTGCCACTACTCCAAACAGCATTGCAATCATTGCAGAAATAACTTCCCCTGCACTGTGAGCAGCTTGCTAATAAACACCTAAAAATCATCCCACAAGTCAAAATATATAGAAGGCCTGCAGTGGCACATTCTGCATGATTCTGAGAATCAGACAGCATTAAAAAAGTAAATAGCTCTCAGCCTGATGAGCAACATACTGACGACAAGCAATGGGACATTCTAGGCAATGTCCTCGCTTGGCCAAGAAACGTTATGAGGAGGCTACTGTGGAAAGAAAAGACTTGAAATGTATCGGCTGACAAAAGCCATATAGTTCTACAGCCACACAGTCACAGTGGCAACAAGAGGAAATGCATGTGCCTGGAGGGCTTGTCACAGGTGCAGACTTTAATTCCAGCCGAGCTCCAAAACAGTCATTGCTGCTTTAACGTGTGTTAATTTTAAAGACACTGAGCTTTAAGGGAATCCTGGTGCCATTTTTCATACTATTTGGGGGTGGGGCAGCAAAGACTTGTGGGAATTGATCCATTTGCTCATGATGTGTTCAGATGGATGGGGAGATGGTATTAGAGGAAGGGCAAGGTATTTGGTAACATGCAATCTAGTGAACTTCTGGCACAAAAATGACTGACTTGTTTTCATTATTCAATTACCCATTAATATACACTATTCAAAAATAATTGGGGAAGAGTATATTAATACTGAAAGTAATCAATAATATCAGAGCTAAGTTCAACTTAACTGGTAGTTAAGTTTTTGGTGTGCTGTATTGCACCTGGTTAACTAACCCATAAGATTTTGGTTGAACTTTCTAAGAAGTCATGGTTTAGCACTGGAATAGAAACTATGTGTCTGTGAATGTGTGAGTGTATGTATGATGTGCATATTTTCTCTAACCAGGAGCCTCCCATCACTTTGTCTAGCCTGGGATTATGGAAACTAGACAAAGAAAAATGTGTTCGGAAGAGCTGTGTATCTTACACACATACACAGGCAGCTTTTCATACACCCACACATACAAACACACATGCCCTGGAAAGAAGATAATTGTTTGATGCTTAGGAGATGTTCACCGCAGTTTGACAAATGCTGTGGCTGGTCATTTCAGTAGCACAGTGTCCAGAAACATAGAGCTGTCTGTGGAGAGGATAGCACAGCCTTGCCCGGGGGCCAGGTCCCTAGGACAGGTGGACACTGTTCCGCAGCCAGTGCAGGCCCTGCTGCGAGTACTGGACCAGGTGCTCCATACTGCTGTGCAGGGTGACAGGCCCCATGAGCAAATCCAGGTCATTGAAGAATTCTAGGGGACAGAGAGAGGTGTTAAGACTGTTATACATGCTAGGTGTGCTACCTGGAAGTCAGGATCTGAATGACTTCAGCAAGAATTCCATTCACAGTTTCTAAATAAATAAAGGGTTCTCTGTTCCATCATGTGACTTTAGCAGCCCCTTGAAGAAACCAAGACCCATGGGTGAAAGACACATCCTATATCCAAACAAACAAACAAACAAACAAACAAAGAACTGTATTTGCCATTTCCAATTCAAATGAATGTTTATTCAGACAAATAGCAAAGAAAGTCCCTAGGTTCAGCCTGCATTCTCCCACTAGTCTGCTTCCCACCCTGTATGTCAATGTGGCTCTGCCATTCCCTAGTGTGAAGTCATTTGTGGATGTGTAGAGGCCCTAAAGTGAGTCGAAAGATTGAGACTCCAGGCTAGTGGGGCCAAATCTGGGATCAGGGTAGAGAGAGGACATCTCTACTGAAGTCACCTTCTAGCATTTGGACATTCTCTGGGTTTGTCCTCTCATTAAACATTTACTATGCACCAAGGTGCTCTGTAAGTGCAGAGGGAAGACATAGGGAAGGATACCAAGAAGAATTGTGTGGGCTCTGCTCTCAGGTCACAGTTTAGTTGCCCACAGACAAATTCATATTTCATTCTGCTGTCACAGGTGTGTCACTGATTGTTATCAGAAGTATTTGAGGCAAGTTTTTCCAAGTGCTTCTATGCACTGAATGAAGCTCAGCTGGGCCAACAAATGGAGGGGTGAAGGAGGAGTCTACACTGCAGATGGCTAGGAAGAGGAATCCAGGCATAGAACAGAGGAGGAGGAACAGGCCGGGCTTGGGGAACAAAGCTGAGTTTACATTGGACACAAGGCACTGAGCCCTCCGGTAGAAGACATCTAGCCGGTGGCTGACAGTGACATCTGGAGCCTGGCTTGCTTAGGGTCTCCCAAAGTGAACTTGCAAATTTCTACATATTTTTCTAGTCTATTTTGCCCACTGTAAACACACCTCACCCCGCTTCAGCCAGTCAATTGCTATGTATTGTTTAAAACCCTCTTCCATGTTAGTTCCTTTAGTGAACTTCTCCTGGTGGCCTGGGACCTTGCGACACTCACACTGGACTTCCAGGGTGTGTATCACCTTTGCACTGCATGCTCTGTGCTATCTGATTTTATTAACGATTCCCTACACTCAGTGCCTTCTATTCCTCTTGCCACAGACATCCTATCCTGTTCTTATCCTCGAAAGTTATGCTACTGTAGGGACATAATTATCATTTAATGGCCTGGAAGTGAGCTCAGATTTGCATTTTTACCTGTTGCCGAAGGGAGAGTAGTAAATCGATACCATTTTTCAGGAGAAAAGGTAACAACAACATATATCAAGATATATTGTTGTTGTTGTTAGGTGCTGTTGAGTTGGGTCCAACTCACAGTGACCCACATAGGGTTTTTAGTGGTTGATTGTTTAAGGATTGCCTTGGGAGTGGATTGCCACATCCTTCTCCCGTTTGTGCGGTGCTGCAGATAGAACTTGGGTCCTCAGAGAGTGTGGAGCAGCGCTCTATCAGCTGAACTAAACCCCAGCCCATTAAGATATATAAGATATGTGTGTGTGTGTGTGTGTGTGTGTGTGTGTGTGTGTGTGTGTGTGCATATGTATCTCAAAAGAATCTATACCTGCTGAAGCTGAAATTCTACTTCTATAATTCCCTCCTAAAAACGTAATCAGAAAAATTGACAATGATTTACATAAGAATATTTACTGTGACACTGTTCATGAAAGAAAAAAACTAGAAGCAACTTAAATGTCTAAACCAGGGGAATGGCTTGAGAAATCATGATACCTTTTGATTATATAATCATTATATTATGGTGATATTACAGAAGCATCATCAAGGGGGTTTCTGGACTAAATGACATGAGAAAATGCCCAATATAGTGTCAAATGAAAAAAACCATGTAAAACTGAATATACATTATCATATTACTATTATTATTATTTTCCACAGTACTTAGGGGTTGAACCCATGGCCTTGTACATACTTTGCAAGTGCTCTACCATTGGGAGGCACCCCCAGTCCATTTTTTATTTTTTATCTTGAGACAGGGTTTTGCTAAGTTATGCACGCTGCCTCTGGCCTTGAACCTGTGATCCTCCTGTCTCCTCCTCTTGAGTTGCTGGGATTACAGGCATGAGCCACCATGTCTGGAAATTTTGGAAAAAATAATGCATATTTGGGGAAGACAGACTAGGGTAGAATGTTAACAGTAGTTATTTTCTGGTGATAGGATTATTGATAATCTAAAAACTTTTTTCTCTATAGTTTTCGATACTTCACAAATTTAGCCACAGTAAGCATGTCACTTGTGGTAGGGACTTGTGTTTTGCTGTGATACTGAAAGCTATGCTATCGGTGTATCAGATACCAGCAGGGCCACCCATGGCAGAAAGATTTCAGTTGAGCTTCTAGACTAAGACAGATTGGAGAGAAGGATCCAGCAGCCCACTGTGGAAACAATTAGCTACTGAAAACCCTATGAATAGCAGAGAAGCACTGTCAAGTATAGTGTCAGAAAATGAGTCCCCCAGCCTGGAAAGCATTCAAAAAATGACTGGGGAAGAGCTGGCTCCTCAAAGTAGAGTTGACTTTAATGATGGGAATGGAGTAAAGCTCCTGGGGCCTCCTTTTGCTGATGTGGCATGACTCAAAATGAGAAGAAACATAGTGACTGCAACAATGGGCTCAAACATAAAAAGACTGTGCATGGCACAGTGTTGGATAGTGTTTCATCTTGCTATAAGGTTGCTATGAATAATATTCAACTTGCCTACACCTAACAACAAGCGTGCATTACTTTTATTATCAGCAAAAGCAAACATTATTTGAGCTGGGTGCCATGGTGCCTGTCTGTAATCCCAAGTGACTCAGGAGGGCTGGGAGGATCGCAAGTTCCAGGCCAGAGGTGAGGCTCAGTGGTTGAGCCCTTGCTCAGCATGTGCAAAGCCCCTTCTCCAATATTACAAAAAAAAAAAAAAAAAAAAAGAAAGAAAGAAAGAAAAGAGAAGAAAAGAAAAGATAAAGAAAGTAAAAACTTACTGCTACATGTAAAACATCTCTTTTCAGTTGTAGGCAGTTGGCATTATTTTTTTCTTTTTCTTTTTTTTTGAGACAGGGTCTCACTGTGTAGCCCAGCCTGGCCTTGAACTCACAATCCTCTTGCCTCAGTCTCCCAAGTGTGGAATCACAGGCATGTGCCACTAAGCCCAGCTAGAAGTTCACTTTAAAAGAGCTAGTAACCCTCATTCATTCATTTATTGGTGTATTTGATATTTCAGAGCCCCCACTGTATGCTCTGGGCTAGGCAGGTCTTTGGAGTACAAATTTGAATGAAATATAAGATTTACCCTCAAGGAACTCATTGTCTAATGGAAAAATCATCTTTGTGCACATCTACCCTGAATCTGTACCTATACCTACATATGCATCTACATTTATATCTGCATATTTTCCCACCCCTGTATCTGTATCTATACCTGTAGCTGTATCCGTACCCACACCTGTATGTGTGTCTATATCCAATCGGTTGGACATGCTTTTCTACAGTAAGGGTAAAGATAGGTAGGGCACAGGGCAACCTGAGTGAGGGGAGAGGTCAGGAAAGGTTGCACACAGCAAGGGCCATCTCCCTCTCTGTCTCCTTCAATAAACCATGAAGATTAGCAGCGATGTGAGGGTCAGGCTGCCTCCTGCATGCTCAGGGCCATCCACATACCTCTGTTTTCCTTGGCCAGGTTGTCGGCCATCTCCCAGTAGTCATAGCTATGGAGGATGCTGTTGGTGATGCTGACGTGATTGGCCGCCATCTGGTGAATGCGCTGGGGGATGCTGACGATGGTTGACGGGGACAGAGTGTTGGTGCTGGACAGGCTGCCCTGAGACCCCACGGAGCTGGTGGGAGAGGGGTTGGGAGACATGGGGGATGGGGTTCCAGTGCTCCTGGAAGGGGAGAGGTAGAGAAACCAGAGTGGAGAGGTCGGGAGCAGGCAAGGTGGGGCAGCATCATGCATTGCGCGGCTTACTGCGTTTGGGAAAAGTGAACTTACTTTCCACTGGTCCCCCATGGAGATGGGGCTTGGGCAGCTTTTGATGAATTCTGCAGGAAAATAAAAACATGGACAGTGAGTGCCATCTGCCTAGGGCCGAACAGTGGACAATAGCATGTTTGCAGATGACTGTGGTGAGAGGTGACAGCAGACACTGGAGATAAACGCAGATTCATACACTGTGGATCTAGGGAATCAGAATCACAAGCCTATTACTCCCTCTCTAGAAGCTAGTGGGGAGCACTTGCCTGGCCTGTGGGTGCCCTAGTGGGGTAAGATGAAGGGTTGGCTTCTGGGTTTTTATTTACAAATTTTAGGTACCAACATTGAATCAGAATCTCCAGGATCTGTTGAATCCCAAACCAGTCTATTTTTTCCCATAAATTAGTGTAATTTTTCCTGAAAAGGAAAAAAGAACAGGGAACTCTTTGTACCAAGAACACCTTATACATAAATTTAGGAATTATTTGCAGAAACTGTTGATAGGCATTTATTTAATGTCTAGATATATATGTCATCAAGTTATATTGTTTTAACTTATGAAGTCCTAAAGTATTTCTGTTAAAGGAAATCACTCTTGAATATTCCCAAAAGAGTAGATTAAAATACTGTATATTTCCTTAACAGATGTGATATTCAAAAATACTGATTTAGTTAGAGATTCTGATTTAGGATTTTATACTGAAGAAGCTGAGTATTTGCATCAGACATTTAAAAGAAGCTTTTCAGGTTAGGGGTGTGGTGGAGACAATGAGGGTGCAATTTCTTGTTTTTTTATATATATATATATGTATATATATACATATATATGTATGTATGTATATATATGTGTGTGTGTGTGTGTGTGTGTATATATATATATATATATATATATATATATATATATATATATATGAGAAGAGGCCCAGAAATCTCAAACAAATATTTAACTTCAGGTCCACTTTACAACAATACATCAAATAAGGATTTGTTTTGTTTTGTTTTTTGTTTTTAAAAATTATCCCAGTGAAAGTAGTTTTATTCCTTGAGATAAAAGTCCTCATGGTTGCAATTCAATCCATACAGTTGCACAATGCTGGCTAGAATCTCTGAGCTCAAGCAAGTCGTTTCTTAGGATTTTAACTAACACCTCTATTACAAATTAAGTTAGCTACTAGAGACTAAGGGAAAGTGGGTCTAAGCAGTGCATCTAATTAGTTACTTCCAAGAAAAAGAAGCTTTACAAGGACATGAGAAATTTATGTCTATGATAAAGATGAATTTCCTAGGACACAGGAATGAATAATTGGATAATTTTTGTCCAGAGACCATAAAAATATAGACAAGAAGACAGGAAAATAAATTAGCAGGGCTCTAAAGGCCCGTTCTCTGAGCCCTGAAAGCCACAAATGTGCCATAATGGAGATATTTTGGAGACCAGAGGCAACCCAAAGCAATGGGTTCTATCAGGCTTTTTTGAGAGAGCCTCAACAGGGAGACTACTACAAGGAGCCATGTTGCTCACTGGCCAGACAGTACCTTGAAATAGTCGATAAGTGCTTTTGAATACTTCACAGCATGATCCCTCTTGAGTCGAAACATCCTCCAGTACAGGAGAGCCAGGCATCGGTAACTGCAGCAGAAGAGGAGAAATGAGTCCTTGAAAACCATGAGTGTGCCCTTCACAAACAAGGCTTGAAAGTGAACCCAAGGTATTCAACATTTATAGCATGTTTATATATCTAAAATGTTTCCATATGTATGTACATATCTGTGAGTATCTGACCTTCCTTTTTCTCAAGAAAATATAATCCAAAATACCAAGGAGGTACTCCATAAATGTACTTACTACTAAGAAATTTTACAGTAAGCTTTAAGGCTGCTTTGTTGGGAACAGGGTCTGGCCACTTTCTTTTTCTACCACCAGAGGGCAGTCCCTCTCCATGAAAGGTGTGAGGAAACCCCCAACACACAGCTTTCCCTGCTTGCTGGGT
Source organism: Pedetes capensis (assembly GCA_007922755.1). Taxonomy (NCBI): domain Eukaryota; kingdom Metazoa; phylum Chordata; class Mammalia; order Rodentia; family Pedetidae; genus Pedetes; species Pedetes capensis. The sequence goes on from VMDO01013574.1 coordinate 36,061, forward strand.
GTGCTACAACCTTTGCAGACAGGACAACAATTTCACCTGCTTTTATTACCTCCACTTGTGAACATTTTATTAGACTATCATTAGTTCAAGTAAATTACAGACAATACAAAAAATACAAACAATACACTCATTACAAACAATAGAAACCCTATGCTGAGACTAGTTACATTTGATTATATTTTTATAATATCTTATATAATCATTCATTTATATTAATACTCTAAGATAATAATATCTATTATTAATCATAAATTTCTTAATACCATCATGGTACTTCAATAAAGAAAAGGGCACAGATGGCATTTCTTGGGACATATCCTTTCTTCCTTGGCTCTCTTCACTTATGATTATTTGCTAACTCAGATCACCGACTCGATGGCACACAACAACAACAACAACAAACAACAGATCTATTGTCAGATGTGCTAGAATACCAACACACCAAAACACAACTTAATATTATTCTCTTACACTCCAAGCTCCATATGATGTGATAATGTGAAACAACATGAGCCCCTCCTTCTCTTTCATCTATGTTGTTGTTATACTTTCCAAGACTCCACTTGACTCCCCAACTCAAAGATTAGATTCTAGAGTGTAATGAATCTTTAGAGAGCAAAACTTTTCAGATTCCTTTGGCAGAAATGGCCTTGTAATATGGGGAGTATGGTAAGCTGTCCTGAGGAGATGCTATGGGGAAAGATATTATAATCATATAATTGTTGTCATTGTAATCATTATAAGTGCAAAAAATCTGCTAAATATTGGCTAACATTTTGAAAGAAGAGATTTTACTATCTAAGTATAATGAGATGCTCCTCAGTTTAATGTTCTCTTTATTCATTCATACTAATCTGGCATGTAAAAGAATGCATGAATTATTTCTGTCACATCTAAAGTGAGAAATTCTATTTCACACAATTTGCATTCAAATGACTAAAACAGGTACCTCCCTATTTGAAAGCACATGCACACATTAAGGAAACAAAACAAAACAAAACAATACAAAACAAAAAACCATCCTTGTGTAATCACCCTGGCAATTTTTAATCCCTGTGCATTCAGTCCATGTGTGGCCAAAAAAAAAAAAAAAAAAAGGCAGCAAGAAATGGTCTGGACTCTCCCCAGTCATTAGAACTGCATGGGGTTTTGTAGCTTAGAAGCACCAGGAAAACAGTATACAGTTCAGCACCCAGTTTGCCAGTGATGACCCGCAGTACTGGGGATACTCTTCTGAGCTGGGATGGCATACTCACCATAATGCAGCTAGTTGTTTGTCCTCTGGTGTAGCATTGGGGCCTGAGTGGGTTTTCAGTCTCATAGCATACCTAAGAAAACAAAAAGAAAGATATTTTTAAAATGTGTCCTTGTGCACAATAGAACCTTTTCTATGATGGTACTTCTCTCTGCCCAATACTTAGTTTTTCATAGTGCTGCTACAATGCTCTCTTAAAAGGTGAGGGCGGAGGCATGATTTGTAATGACTGGGAGGCTGGCCCAGGAGAGTCACAAGTTTGAAGGCAAAGGCAGACTGTGTAACTTGGTGAAACCCTGACTCAAAATAAAAAGTAAAAAATAAAAAATGGGCTAGGGGAGCACTTGCACAGAATGTGCGAGGCCTGGGTTCAACCTCCAAGTACCGCCAAAAAAAAAAAAAAAAAAAAAAGGGTAGTCGATATTGCTCCATTTTCCCAAGCATTACACTACTGTGATGGCTAGAACAAAATGACTTTTATGATACCTCACCACTTTCTGCTCTTAAACAATATAAGTTCAAACACTGCACATTATTGGGAGTGATACAAGTTCAAGAACTACTGGAGTATATGGTGATGTTTATTTTTCCAAATTTGGACTTATGGCCAAGTGGCTGCCAGATGGAGGCAAAGTTCAATGGTTCTAGAGAATTTTCACTGCTGGGGTTCAGATAGATGCTTAATTTACACCTTTGTCTTTGTTATATAACTCTTACCTTGATGGCAGTGTAGGTGTCCTATACATTTTTAATGTATATTTGCTCTCATGAATGCATGTGTAAGAAACAAGTGGCTTTCATTGACTGCACCTCATTCTATCTACTTCTCTGAACTAGGAGGGCTGTTGCCATGGTTTTCTCCCAGTAACATACTAGGTCACCTATACAAACTCTGAGAGAGCTGAGACAGTGTATACAATGGTCAGAGGGTCCTAGCTTCAAATTCCAGCTAATTGCCTATTAGTTGTGAGAGTTTGTTGTTGTTGCTGGGTGTCTTTGAGTCGGGTCTGACTCATAATGACACTGTATACAACAGAATGAAACATTCCCCGACACTGTGCCATGCTCAGCACTGTGTCAGTGCTTATCTGCTATTCATAAGGTTTCACTGCCTGATTGTTGGGGGATTGTTTTGGGAGTGGGCTGCCATGTTTCTTTCCCATTTTTCTGGTGCTGGGGATTGAAACTAGGGCCTTAGAGAGTGCAGAGCAAGTACTCTATCAATTGAACTAAACCCAGCCCTGTGAGAATTTAGATAAAAGTATTAACATCTATCTCTAAGATTCCAGATTTAGCTCAGTTGGTAGAGCACTGCTCCGCAGTCTCTGAGGTCCTGAGTTCAATTCCCAGCACTACAACAAAGGGAGAAGGATGTGGCAATCCACTCCCAAGGCAATCCTGAAATAATCAGCCATTTAAAACCCTATGAGGGTCGCTATAAGTTGGACACCCCTTGATGGCACCTAACAACAACTAAGCCTCCATTTCCTTATCTATAAAATAAGACTAATACTGCAATCACATGTCTTTGTTGTAGGGATTAACCCAGATGGTTTTGTAAAGCTTTTGGCATAGCAGAATGGCTTGCTGCAAATTGCTCAATTAACAATGCCACTATCATCCTATTATCTCCACAACGTCCCACTTGTCTGTCATTTTGTGGTAATGTGGGTGATTGGGTGTTGTTGTGATGCTGAAAGCTATGCCACCAGTATTTCAGATACCAGCAGGGTCACCCATGATGGACAGGTTTCAGCTGAGCTTCTAGACTAAGACAGACTAGAGAGAAGGACCTGGTAGCCCATTCCTGAAACAATTAGCCACTGAAAACCCTATGAGTAGCAGAGAAACATTGCCAGATGTAGTGCCAGAAAATGAGCTCCCCCGGGTTGGAATGCAGGCTTTTGAATTATGGTGTTGGAGAAGAATTTTTTTTTTTTCAGTACTGGGGAGTGGAACTGAGAGCCTCATGCATACTTTTTGCAAGTGCTCAACCATTGAGCAGTACCCGCAGGCCATTTTTTACTTGGTGTTTTGAGACAGGGTCTTACTAAGTTACATAGACTGCCTCTGGCCTTGAACTTGCAATCCTCTTGTCCCTGCCTCCTGAGTCTCTGGGATTAAAGGCATGTGCCACTGTGCCCGGTCAAGAATTTTGAGTACACCATGGACTGCCAAAAGAAGCAACAGATCTGTCCCAGAAGAAGCGCAACTGGAGTACTCCTTGGAAGCAAAGATGGCTAGTTTGTGTCTTACATACTTTGGACATTTTGTCAGGAGGGACCAATCGCTGGAGAAGGACATCATGTTTGGGAGAGTGGCAGGCCAACGAAAAAAATGAAAACCCTCCACTAGATGGATGGACACAGTGCCACCAACAATGGGCTTAAACATAAAAAAGATCATGTGCATGGCACAGTGCAGGTAGTGTTTTGTTCTGTTGTACATAACGTCTCTATGAGTCAGACTCAACCTGACGGCATCTAACAAGAATAATAATCTCCACAAAGTGTACATATGTAGGTATCTGAGCACAGAATTTTCATAGTATTTTCTCTAGGTATTATAATACACATAGAAGACATCACAATTAACTGGTATTAACATTTTACCACTTCGAGTGAAACGTAGAAGGCTTTATTTATCTTTTCCACTTTTAAATAACATTATTTTGAGCTTGGATGTGTTACAATTTTTGTTTCAGTCATTAAACATGACTTATGGAATGCAAGAAGTGGACAGTTTATTGTATATATTTTTATTTCTGTCCTTTCCTCCTTGATGCTCTAAGATTCCTTCTTTTGTCACATCCTTTCTATTGAGGCAGTTCCTTTACCTCTCTAAGAATGGGTCTGCTGGAGACAAATACCTTAGTTTTCCTTAGTCTGAGAATGCATTTCCTTTCATTCTTGAAGGACAGTTCCACCAAATCTAGAATCTGCAGCTTGGTAGTTTGTTCCTGTAATACTTGGAAAATGTCATGCTGCTCTCTTCTGCCGCCATGGATTCAGAATGAAAAGCATGCTGGTGCTCTCTGACCAGTAGTGTGCCATTTCTCTCTGGCTGCTTTCAGGATTTTGTCTTTAGTTTTCAGAAATGTAATTATGATGTGTTTTGCCATGGATTTCCTTATATTTATCCTATTTGGGTTTTTCTTGGCTTCTTGAATCTATAGGTTTAGGTCTTTTGACAAACTTGGCAACTTTCAGCCATCACACCTTCAAATATTGTCTCTGTCCCTCTTTTTTTCCCTCTTGTTCTGGGGTTCCAATGATATGGATGTTGGACCTTTTGTTACTGTGCTTGCTGTGGTGTTAGAAACTCAATCTTCAACATAAGAGAATTCAGAGGAGGGAAATCTAAGGGGGGCTATTCTCTCATGAATGAATTATTGCTGCTCTGTGTAGTGAGGTGGTTATTGCATGAGCGGGTCCTGACTAAAGGATGAGTTCAGACCAGTTTCCCTTCTATCCCCTGCAGGCTAGCTTGCCCTGCCTCTACCTCATGACACAGCATGTAAGCCCTGCCCAGATGTCAGCACTGTGCTTTTGGACTTGCCAGCATCCAGAATCGTGAACCAAATGAATTTCTACTCTTTATCATTTACCAAGACAATAGTATTTTGACACAGCAGCAGAAATTAGGCTAAGACAGTGCTTGAGGCTCTATTTTTCTCCCAGCCTATTTCTTCTTTGTTGTTCAGATCAGGTAAATTCTACTTTCTGCCCTCAAGTTCACTGATTCTGTTTCTATCATTTCCTCTTCACTATTGAGATCACCCAGTAATTTTTGTTTGTTTGTGTCTATTGTATTATTTTTCAGTTCTACAGTTTCCACTTGGTTTTTAAAATAACTTTCTTTTTTGGGGGGACAAGATTTTCTATTTGTTTATTGCAAGAACATTCTAATTGTTTATTGGAGTATTTTTTATAAGAGCTGCTTTAAAACCCTTGTCAGATAATTCCAATATCTGAATTATCTCACTATTGGCATCAGTTGATTGTCTGTTTTCATTCAACTTGGGATTTTTGTGGCTCTTCATATGACAAGGAAGTTTCTACTGCATCCTGCATATTGTGGCTATTACATTAGGAGATTCTGGGTCATATTTAAATCTCCTATTTTAGCACACATTCATCCTATTTATGTTTAGTAGGCTGGTTTAGGTTTGGCCCGCTATTAGGGTGGGGGTTCCAATAATTTCAGAGCTTTTCTGGTACTGTTGTGATCTGCTCAGTTGACCTGGTGTTGCTGGGGCTTCAACTGGTCCTGACAGAGCTGCCTGAGGTGAGGTGGGGTGAGGTGCATGGGAGGGAAAGCTCACCAGGCTGGACTCCTGTGGAAGCAGTTCTCCACACACCTGGGAAAAATGTCCTCTGGAGCCCCACGGTGGAGGAGGGATTTCTTCCACTTGTGATGAGATCCCCCTTGCCGATACTCCTGGCCCCCCAGTGGGGGAGAGGAACATCAGATTTGGTGGGGAATGAGGAGGCTTACATGGCAAATTAATTAACACTGTTTTTTAAAATCTATAAACATGATTTTATTTCTTTTTCTTATTGATACTTTATAATTATACACGGGGCTGGGATTTAGCTCAGCTGGTAGAGCGCTGCGCTGCAGTCTCTGAGGTCCCGAGTTCAATTCCCAGCACCGCATAAATGGGAGAAGGACCTGGCAATCCACTCCCAAGGCAATCCTGAAACAGTCAGCCATTGAAAACCCTATGAGGGTCGCTATGAGTTGGATACCAACTCGACGGCACCTAACAACAACAACAATTATACATGTTTATGGGATACAATTTCACATTTTGATTCACGTACATACTATATATTGTCAGGGTAATTAGCAAATCATAACCTTGTGCCATTATTATTTCTTTGTGGTGAGAATATTCAAAAAACTCTCTTGCAGCTATTTGAAATATATAATACTTTATTGTTAACCATAGCTACCCTAATGTAATTAATCCCATTTTCTAACTCAGGTAAGAACTCCTTTTGGCTTCCTGGTTGCTGAAGGGATTCTATTCATTCTGACCTACATAGAAGATGGACTGGGTTCTCCACCTGTGCAAGGTGACTTGCATCAGTGGGCTCAGCAGGTGTGGCACACCTGTACTCCAGGTGTGTCTGATAGGTATTAGGCTTTTTTTTTGTTGTTCTGATTTATTTGTTCATTTTAAAGTGTGAATGCCTTTAAGCAGGCCATGATATTGCAGGTCCTATGACTTGCTTATTTGTTTATTCCTTAAATATTTTTTGAGCACATAGTATGTACCAAGATCTATTGTAGGGATTGGGGATACATAAGTGAACAAACCAAACAAAACAACAAAATTCCAGTGCTCAAGACACTCACACTTCAGGATATCTTTTCATTGTACACCTGTCCAATCTCACCCACTTTTTTCCTTGCTTTCCTGCGGGCATCTGAGACTGTGCTTTACTGTGAGGAAGGAATATGAGTATCTGGGGTCTCTCACAGTGATTTTAAGTTTTTGCTCTGTGATTTCTTTACTGCTGAAAACACTGCAGTATTTAAGAAGAGAGTAGGAAGGAATCACCAATACATTGGGTTGTTGTGTTGTTGTTGTTAGGTGCCGTCGAGTTGGTATCTGACTCATAGCAACCCTGCGTACAACAGGCCAAACACTATTGTCAGTGCTTCTCTGCCGTTCATAGGTTTTCAATGGCGGATTGATTTTTGGGAGTGGGTTGCCAGGTCCTTCTCCCAATACATTGGATTAGTAAATGTATTTTAATGAGAAAAATGGCTGGGCAGGTTGACCTTTAAAGCACTCTTGAGAAATGCTTTGGATGATGATGTGTTCTCTGATGTTGGGACAACAGCTTCAAAGACTAGATATTCTTTGTGTGTGTGTGTGCAGTACTTGGGGGTTGAACCCAGGTCCTTGCACATACTTTGCAAGTGCTCTACCCTGAACTGCACGCCCAGCCTATTTTTTATTTTTTATCCTGAGACAAGATTTTGCTAAATTACACATCCTGCCTCTGGCCTTGAACCTGTGATCCTCTTGTTTCCATCTCCCAAATTTCTGGGGTTACAGGTATGAGCCCCTGTGTCAAATTCTGGATATTCTTAACTAAAGGAGTGGAGTAAAAAATATCATGCAGCCTCTTTGGGCCAATGTTGACAGAAAAGATTATGACCTAAGATCACTGGAAATCTCCCATATATAATTCTGAGATATTGTGGGGAAAAAACCAACAACAACAACAACAAAAAATAAAAACAAAACAAAGAAGCTCCAAAATATCTAAGTTTAGGCTGCATAATATCTCTGAATCAGAAAAGCCTTTTCAAGTGAGCCTTAGGAAAAGTTATTTCACAAGAGTATTAGGCATGATCCAATGCAGTTAAACTGACTAAAAACATAAACTATATTACAAAGCTTCTAAGGAGGGTTAATGGATGAAACTCCCTTAGTGGTTCATGAGAGAGAAGTTAAGGATGTGCCTTTCCAGATCTCCATCATGGAAGAGAGGTGACTCCTTCTGAAGACTCTCAGTACCCTACTGGGTACCCCTGATCCAATCACATCGTATGTCTTAACTCAGGTTGAGGGATATGACTTGTCTCTAGAATTTTAGACCAGAACAGTTTGAGCACTGTCCAAGACAGCACAGTATAGGATGGCTTCTCTTTCCAAAAATCCCTCCAACCTTCTTTCCTTGCATTAAGTACTTCTAAACCACTTACTGATGGGGTTAAGTTCTAGATTACAGTGGATCACCTTATCTAAGGTTCTGCTTTTTGTAGTTTCAGTTACCTGTACTCAACCATGGTCCAGGAATATTACATGACTGTTTCAAGGGAGAGACACCCGATTCATATAATTTTTATTATGGTATATTATTATGGTGGGCTGGGGTTTAGCTCAGTTGGTAGAGTGCTGCTTTGCACTCTCTGAGGCCCTGGGATCGATCCCTAGCACCCCTGAAAATGGGAGAAGGATATGGCAGCCCACTCCCAAAACAATGTTGTTGCTGTTAGGTGCCGTTGAGTCAGTATCTGACTCATAGTGACCCTCATAGGGTTTTCAATGGCAGACTGTTTCGGGATTGCCTTGGGAATGGATTGCCAGGTCCTTCTCCCATTTATGTGGTGCTGGGAATTGAACTCGGGACCTCAGAGACTGCAGCACAGTGCTCTACCAACTGAGCTAAATCCCAGCCCCCCAAAACAATGAGCCATTGAAAACCCTATGAATAGCAGAGATGCACTGACATAGTGCCGGGCATGGGATGGTGTCAGGAAGTGTTTTGTTCTGTTGTACATAGGGTCACTATGAGTCAGACCCAACTGGAAGGTACCTAATAACAACTGTTTTATTATTGTTGTTATTCTCTTACTGTCTAGTTTATAAAGCAAACTTTATTATGGCCATGTATGTATATAACAACAACAATATATACCAACAAGACAGTATATGTAGGGTTTGATACTATCTGTGGTTTCGGGATCAACTTGGGATCTTGCAACACAGGCCCAAAGGGTAAGGGGGGATTACTATATATTAACCTGACCAAATTTTTCTTTCCCTCTCCTTCCTCTTACTTTTCCTAGCCTCTAATCACCACCATTCTACCCTGAACTTCTGTGAGATCAACTTTTTTAGATTCCACATATGAGATCATGTGATACTTGTCTTTCTATGCCTGGATTATTTTGCTTTACATAATGATCTCCAGTTCTATCTATGTGGCCAAAAATGACATGATTCTAGTCCTTTTTATGGCTGAATAGTATTCCCTTATGTGTATGTACCACATTCTTTATCCATGCATTAATTGATGGACACTTAAGTTGTTTCCATTTCTTGTCTATTGCGAACATTGCAGTGATTATGGGGGTGCAGATGTTGCTTTGATCACACTGATTTAATTTCCTTTGGATGTATACATAGTAGAGGGATTGGTAGACTATATAGTAGTTCTGTTCTTAATTTCCTGAGAAGCCTCCATACTGTTTTCCATAGTGGCTTTACTAAGTTATATTCCTACCAACAATGTGCACACACCCTCGCCAGTCCTTGTTATCTTAATCTTCTTGGTAACAGCCATTCTTACTGGGGTCAGGTGACAATTCATTGTGGCTTTGATTTCCCTGCCAATTAGTGATGTGGAACATTTTTTTGTATACCTGTTGGACATTTGCATGTCTTCTTTTGAGAGATGTCTATTTAGATTTATTGTCCATTTTAACATCTGGTTATTTGGAGTATTTTGCTCTTGAGTTTGACTCAACCAAAAAAAAATTTTTTTTTAAAGAAGCTTAGTAAAATGTGTTCAAAATCTTCTATTTCTTAGATAGGGGAAGCAAGTGAGCCCCAGATCACTCAGATGTAGCTTCCTCTTTGGGTTGTCAGGGGATACAGGTGTTGCCCTGCCTCACTCAGAAACAGCAGGGGAAGCAAAGAGTGTAAAAGTTGTAAAATCTCCTATTCTTATTTTGGTGGTGGTTTTGGTGGGGGGCAGTGGACACTGGGTCCCAGTGGTTGAGGATTGCCATTGTTTTCTGATTTCATAGTACTTATGTGCATTCCTTATCCCCTCCATCCCATTCCCCAGACAAGAAATGCAGAGATTACCTGATGAGCTCGACTGTTTCTGAATACATGGTGTATGGAGACTTGGATTCCATTGGGCCTTGCTCCATAGCATTTCCACACTCAATAAATGACAAGGCTGCTTCGGCATAGTTCAGAGCTTTTCCAAACTTTTCCACCTGGTCAACAGAATTAACAGTGTCTTCTTCAATAATAATTTTTTAACGGCATTATCACATGGTCTATACACTTTATTTGAGAAACCCAACTTCTGAGTTCCAAAATCTGAATGGAATGGAGAGAAGAAAGAAATTGGCCACAGTAGTCTACCTTATTCATAGTTTTGCTTTCTGTGGTTTCAGTTGCCTGTGGTCAACTATGGTCTCAAAATATGAAATGGAAAATTCCAGAAATAAGTAATTCTTAAGTTTTAAATAAATTTTATTACAGCTTACTATTATTATTATTATTATATTACTGTGTTATTTCTTATTGTTGCTCTATGACTGTGCCTAATTTGTAAATTAAAGTTTATCAAAGATAAGCATATGTAGGAAAAAACAGTATGTATAAGGTTTGGCACTACCTGAAGTTTCAGGTATCCACTGGGGGCCTCAGAATGTATCTCCCTCCCTGGGATCAAGTAGAACTAATGTAATTTTTTCTCTAGCTATTTTCTCAAATTGCTACTTGTTTTGGGTTAGTGAGCAAATACTTATATACGGAATGGACCATATACATGTGACAACTGCCAACAAGACTTCAGAACTTCCTGGCTGCTCTTATTTCTGTTTCCCTCTTTCTAATGGTTTGGTATCTTTGTTCCTTTTTCCTCTATGTTATGCTAACTATGCACTGAAGTTGACAGGTCTGGTTCCATACAAAGTTTTTTAAATCTATTCCCAGTACTGAACCCAGGGCCTCACACTTACTAGGCAAGTGTTTTACTACTGAGCTGCACCATGAGCCACCCTTCCTCTTTTTAAAAATTTTATAGTTTGAGAGGGGGTCTTGCTAAGTTGAGCAGGCTGCCTCTGATTCCAAACACATGATATTCCTGTCTCAGCCTCCCTGCATATGAGGCTTTTCATATCTATTTTTGAACAACTCAATTTTTATATTCCAAGGCCTTGGTTATCAATAATCTTTTCACATTATTTAAGACAATCACATCTCCACACCTCCTTCTTCAAGTGTTTTCTTCATTGTCAAGGGCTTATGTAAGGGTGAGAGTGAGAAAGGGAAAGGAAGGAGATAAAACTCAAGGTTCTATTTCACTTTTCCAAAATGGGACACAGAGTTGAAAATCAATAATAATTTTTTTTTGGCTATTGGTAGCCACGTACATTTATGTCAGTCTTTCCCTGCATCAGCAAGGATGACCATGAATCAGCTTTACATTCTCAAATCCTCATCAACCTAAATTTGCACATCAAATATCTGGTTCCACACATTGCTACTTTCTGTAGATAATTACATATTCTCACTTTGGGTTACAAAATCACTCCAATTTTCAAATGATTCATTCATCAATTAAAAAAAGACACACATACTGTAACTACTACTCCATGCCTTGCCATTCAAAACAAAACTTCATTAGCGACGATACCTGAGAAAGCGGAAATATAGAGCAAAACTCCCCCTCCTTAGCAAATCAAATTTTTATTGAATAGGCTATAAAGCAACATTTTTGACAACACTTTCAGATTAAGTAAATAATTTCATTTTCTAAATAATTCTAAGTTTTCTAAATAATTTCTAAATTTCTAAATAAATTTCTAAGAAAGTAATTTCACTTTCTAAAGCACTCACCTATAGGGTATGTACCTGGGATATACAAAATCTCCTTCCAGAAACATATAGCACATTTGGAGAGAGAAAATATACCCACAAAATAGTTCAAAGTGTAAGGCAGTTTGTGATGAACTAACAAATAAAAATGCAACTGAGATGGAAGGAAGAGAGCCAATGATGGGGGCTGTAAAGAAGCTGGGAAGGCTTCAAGGAGGAGACCTGAAAATGGTACTGGGAAGGAGTGGTATGATTTGGCTGGATTTGGGAAGGACACCGAGACACCGAGAGCATGTGTGTGTCTGAGGGTGTGTGTTTGTGTGTGTGTGTGTGTGGAGAGAGAGAAAAAGAGAGAGAGAGAGAGAGAGAGAGAGAGAGAGAGGCACTGTAGGGGCATAGGCCTGCTAGCTAGTATGAGTAAGGTGTGCTTAGAGGCTGGTGAGGGGCAGGCTGGATGGAGCAGTGTCTCTCTCATGGGAAATAGTCAGTAGGAAAAATAGTGTTGGCCAAGATGATGCTGAATGAATAACACCAGTAAACTTTGGATGATGGGTTCAGGCAGGAAATTTCATTCTATTTAAAAATAGGGGCATATAGAGGCCATGTATCAATTTCTTCAGATGAGCTGAACTCTCTATCAGACTGGGATTATGTGCTTAAGAAATGTGCCTTCCATTCTTTTCTCTATTTTCTGATACTCAGAGGCTACTTCCATTGTATCCCAGTGCACCCCAGCAATGGAGTTCATACAAACAAAAGGACCTGGCAAACCACTCCTGAAACTATCCTGAAACAATCTGCCATTGAAAACCCTACGAATAGCAGAGAAGCACTGACATACATGGTGCTTGGCATAACACAGTGTTGGGGAGTGTTTCATTCTGTTGTACACAGGGTCTCTATGAGTCAGATGACTTGATAGCACCTAACAACAACAACATTTGATGGGCAATACCAGTAATATTGGGAGAGGGAACTATTAGTGTTTAAACATTTTCTCCACTGGAATAATATTCTGAAAGTTACCTGAGATGCTGCCTTTATCTCTAGCTCCCTGACTGATGTCAGTTATAAACAATGGAGGAAAATGATACTGGAATTCCCAGGTAGGAAATCATGCTTTTGGATGAGACCTTAAGATGGAACAACCTTACTATCTCTTAAAAAAAGTTTTCTGTTTCTTTCCTAAAAGCTTCAAGTTCCTCCAAATGGGACATTATCCAACTAGGAAAAGGTATTCTTTGAAAACATCAAATCATGGTGACTTTATGGTTTTATGTGCAGATAATTGCCTCTGGGTTGTGTAATTTGGGGAGAGCATTCATTTTGGCAAATGAATATGAAGAACATGAGTCTTTCTGAAAAGAGATTTGATCTGGCACCAAGCCAAAGGTTAGCTGGGCTAACAAGAGAGAGAAAAGCAAATCTAGATTTTTTTTTTCCTTACAGGAAAAAACTATTACCACTGACTCCACTGGCTCTAGTTACTATTCACACCTTAGGACTAAACCAAAATGTTCACTTATCTAGAGCTTTCTCTCAGTCAGGCATTATTGGTTGAAGTCATAATTTACTGGGCTACGAGCCCTTGATTATAATAAACATTTCTCCATTTCACAGGCCCAGCCATCCTTGTAATAGATTTTATAATTACCCCAGCTATATTGCCCCAATGATGAAACTTGTAGTATAAACATAATTTGGATGAACATATCTGGAAAGAAAAGAGTCTCACCATGGCATCTGCTTTATGCTTCATCCGTTTAGCTTCCTGCATAAAATAATCTGCACTGCGAGGCCTACAGGAGACAATGATATTAAATGCCATTGTTGCTTAAGTACAAGACATTTTGAAAATATTCTTTTCTTTTGTTCAAACATAAAGCACAATTTAAAAACTCTGCTTAATATGGAGTCAAATATTTTTTGCACTTCCAAATTACTGCCTGTATGTGAAATACTGTGATTATTTTTTCTTAGGTTAGCAATTCAAAACCCACTCAATACATGCAGATAGTCTTACATTTACAGGTGCCTTAACATGCTCCTCTAGTGCCTAATTTATGAATCATATTTTTATTGTATGCTTACAAAAAAAATGAAAAATTTCATTTCATACATTATTTACACAAAGCAATCTTCTTTTACCTTGAAGATTATAAATATGCCTTGTAATAATTGCATGGATATGTATCTTTATAAGTATCATTTATATGTGTAAATGGTACCAAGAGTTGTATGTGTATATATTTAATCATTTTAAAGCCTTATAGTGAAAAATGAAAAAATGTAATGCTGTATAATTACATACCAGTTGTAATGAAGTTAATTGTGAAACGATGTCTACCTTGTAACAATGCAAACATGGCATGTATTCTCAGGAGTGTTGATTAACTATCTGGTAAACATTAACAGCAGACATGTACATTATTAAAGCAATAATCCTGGCCAGCACTGATTCTTCTGGGAAATGAAGATAATTCATCCCGAAACTGATCTGATTGTGGGAAATGACTTCAAGTCACACTACCATCAGAAAGTACCTTTAAATACTTAGTTGGATAGATATGTTTTTTAAAAAAAATTTACAATTTTTGGGTGCCATCAGCATAAATGTTTTTGTATTATGGGTCTTTATATAATCAAGAAACTTGACTTATTCATGAATATCAAATGTAAGCCAGGACTCTCTGGGAGACAGGTTAAGAGCAGTGATTTTAGTTACAGACTGTTTAACCCACTCTGATGTGAATATTTTAAACTGTCTTGTTTCATGTTCTAATGGTCTTTTTACCTTGTTGTAATACTAGGTAGTCAGAGCATCCCTTTTTCCAAATGGGTCAAAACGCTTAGGAAAACAATGCATATATGCCAACAAACACTGACTGAGTAAAGCATCACATCAAATCAACTGATTATTGATTCAGGCCCTTCTCCCATTTTTGCGGTGCTGGGAATTGAACTCGGGACCTCAGAGATTGCAATGCAGCACTCTACCAACTGAGCTAAATCCCAGCCCATCAAATACCTACTAGGAGCCAAATATTACTGTCCCTCAAAGTCTACCACTTCCAGGAACCCTTCCCAGTAATTTTGTCCATGCTTATTTCTGCCTTTCATGATCCTGCACAGTGCTTTTTAAAAATACTACATGTCTTGGTATTTAATTACCTTTCAAGTATACTGGGCTACCGTCACTGCATGTGTACATTTGCAGCAGGAACCATGCTGTACTCTGGTTTTCCCCCACCCTGCAGTTTTAGGCACATGACAGAAAGTGATTAAGTCCTCCTTGAACCATGCTGAATTTGTTCTGAGCTTAGGAAGCAGAGGTGTCCTCTGATGGGGTGCAGCAACACAGCCAATGAGCCAGGGAGTCTCCCTGGCAACTTGAAATTCTTTACATCATTATCTGCTCAATACTCTAGTATCTAAGCTTGGTCATTTTCTTTGTGCCCTGTTTTGTAGACCTTGTCACTAACAGATCATCATTTCCAATGCATTTCCTTCCTGGGAAAAGATTCTCTTGGTAATAAGCTATGACATCTTAGTGTTTTCATGAGCCTTCTAAGTTACCCATGTAGATGGCAGTGGCTCATAGTCCCTCATGTGGGTACTTTCATCAACACTGCTTTTATCTGTAGCACACAAATGCATTTTTCAAACCTGATGTGGAGGCTGCATCACTAATCCACAGTAGTTCATGTGGGTAAGTAACACATCTAATATTCTGACTGTATCCTGGTACTATAACAATAACCTTCCCTGCTAAAAGAAAACTGGATATCATCTGGAGGCATTTATGAACATGTTTGATAGAATTTTTATTTTGCATATAATGGAGGGCTCACTATACTAAGCACTGAAGATTGCCTGAAGATTGGCCCATTTTCTCCTTTCAGGCAATTTGTAGTGCCATGTTCCTACATCAGACCATTACACACCACTGGGAACGACTGGATGTCACCGGATTGCCTGGCATGGCAATGGATGCATGCCATCCCAAAGGTATCACTTCCCGCAGCAACACACACGTCAGCAGAGAAAGCAAAATAGATATCACTATTGTGCAGTTACAGAATATAATACACCAAAGGTACTAAAATAAAACCTATCGCAGCATTCAACCAGATTTTTCATCTAGTCTTCTATTTTTTTTTAAGGTGGAAAACCTAGAGTTATTGTTTTTCATTTATGTTACAGAACTTCACATTGTTTCTCAAAGCAATGGTACTTTACGATGATTCATGAGCAAACCTAATAAAAGTTCAATTAAACATCATAGAATGTACTAATTATGTATCCTACACTCTTCAGATACGGGGCTTGAGAGATCTAAAAGCCACAGCATACCCACATGTGTCTTTGTTACAGAGCTCTCTGCAACAAAAGGGATCTGAGTACTTGATCCAAATAGGACATTTTCTTTTCTTCTCCTCACCCTCCCACCACTGCCACCTACAAACACATGGCGCTGGATCTGAGCTGCAAAAGGGTGTGAGAGACCTTGTATTTCTTCTGGCTCAGGAAGATTAAAGCAACCTTGCTTTTTGTTCTCCTTCCTGGCTGAGAGAGGGTCCAATGACCTCCCACAGAGTGGCTGGCGCACTCCTTTCTGTAATTCCTGCTTCTGTACAAGGCGCCCTCAACAGAGCCAGCCTGTTTTGTGCAAACTGGCAGGGATGAGTGCTCAGTGTGTTTGAACAAACAGCCTCCTCCATGCGGCAAAAATCTGGACAGTTTTCTTAGAGAAATTGAAATCAGATAAAGGTGCAATGGCAATACCAAATACATTTACCATCTGACATGCTGTAAGTCAGCTTGCCATTTGATACACCCCAGAGGTGTTATTGTGTCCTGAGCTTTGACGTGCTTTCTCCAAAATGAGAGCATTTAAGAAGTTAAATCATTCCTTTTAGTACATGAAGGGAATTGTGCTATTTTTGCGATGATGGGGATCAAACCCAGGGTTTCATGCATGTTGGGCAAACACTATACCACTGAGCTACACCCTCAGTCCTCAAGTGATTATTATTGGCGGGGCATTTTGGAGTCAGGGACCATGGGATGCTGCTCTTGACTGTCTGGACTCTTCTCCGTGGTAGATTGTGTTTAGGCAGCAAAGATTCTAATGCAGCTTTTGTTTCCACAACCTTGATGTTGACTGGGGCACCAGAGTCCCTGGAACATGGCTTCTCAGAAGTATGAGCATCATTTTCTGTGTTCCTTACAGGCCATATGCTCTTGCCACACACAGGAAACAGAGTGTGTTTTCCAGGATGCACAAACTAAGCTAGGCAGGTTTTTGTCATTTAATTACAAGCAACTTTCTATTGAAATGAGAGATTATCGATCTTGTAGTTTTTCTTTAGATTTGATATTTAAAATAAACTAACTTATCAAACCCTAAAAGTGATCAGAGAGCTCATATTTCAGTTGGAGAGACCTGTCCTGGTTCTTCCTACCCAACACCAGCTCCAGTTTTTCTTTGTCTTTGTTGTGGTTGGAAGAAAAAAAATGAACCTGAGACAGGCATTTCATAAATGAAATAATTTTCAATGTTCGAAAAGGTAGGGTCCAGCTTTAAAGTGACTTGGGAAGGGTCTCTCAGGACAATGGCAGGGTAGGTCTCCCAAAGAGGGCCTTGTCTGGCTGTAATATTGCCTACACAAGGATTGCAATTGGCGTCCTTTGATTAAATCATGCTGTGAGAGATCTGACCTTTTACATACGGGAATCTTCTCATCCTCCATAAAATTAAAATCCTTTTAGCTATGAGACTGCTGTGCATAATTACATTACAAATGTCAAATCCCTGTTCCTTCCTCCCAGCCACATTTCACATGCCCATGGCCTTCAGTGCGGTGTGGCTGAGGGAGCCTTTTCTCAACGTTGGGAGGTTTAGGTAGCTGAGCTCCTGTTATTGGCGCCATGGGGACAGATGGGATGTTTGGTGGTTTGGCTGCATGCACTGGTCGTAACTGACTCTTCTGTGTGAAATATGGGCAAGAGACAGCGCATTCTTCAGTGAGCAGCAGGCAGTGCTGGCACTCAGGTTCGCTGGCTTCCCACATGGTGACATGGCTGGCAGGAACCAGGTGCCTGGTTTTCCAGCCAAGTATTTTACCACTTAGCTCCATGAATTCAGGACTTCTGTACAGGGGCTTTACAACCCAATTCTCTCTCAATTTTTCCCTGGCCAAGAACTCCCTTGTCACTAATTATGACACCAAGTAATTTACAGCTCATGGTTTTGCACTAATAAGATCAGTTTCTAGGCTTTGAGCTGAATCAAGTGCTGTCACTCACTGACATAAATTCTTACAGATTTTGTTTTTTTAAACAAAAGTTTCATAACCACGCCAGTGTCATCTTAATACTGCAGCTGTCAAATAGTGAATGTCATGTGTTTTCTGAATATCTGGGGAGACGGTGTAACCAAAAGTGTCACCAGTATGAGCCTTCAGCCTACCAGGCACAAGCTGACCTGTATCCCATTTTAAAAATATGTATTATCCTGCTCAATTCAGTTGCATCCCAAAGGCACAAACCTGTGTCTGTTTAATTGGTAAGTAGCACAGGGAAAGGGGCTTGGAAGCCCACAGATTTAAATTTACCTGTATGCAGGATCATAGAGAAAGAAAGAAAAAAGTACACACAGTCCCCACAGGAAGGTTATTTCTAATTCAGCTGTTGTTATTTCTAATTCAGTTGTGTTCATTCAACACTTGCTGACAGTCCATTGGATTTAGCTGTTGTCTGAATTGCATGTTTATTCAACCATCAACAAGTATTTATAATACAAAAAGACAAGTTTACTTTTTTGTTTTTTTAAAGCTACATGGTGCAGTTTTAAAAACTAAATGACAGTGTGGCATCTGTTACTTTTTGGATCACTATAACTATATTTCCATCAACTCTAAATTACTTTCGTGCTAAGGCCAGGGAGCGGTCAGAAAAATTCTTCTTAACTTGGGAATAAGAACCGAGGATAATTTTTCTGCAACATATTTGGTGCTGCTTCTCAGATCATTTCAGGTGATATTTCTGACATTTCCCTGTGCTGAGGTTTCTGTCAGAACTCCTCAGGCTGTTTCTACATTTCTTATTTCTTTGTTCTCACTTGCTGGCATGGACCTCTAGTCTTTTTCAGGGACCTAGTGTGAGGCTCTGAGGCAACTGATGCCACTGGCCAGGCCTCCTCTCTGGCTGGTCTGAATGCTTCTTTGCTTCTGCCTGTATGCCTGATATCCCTAAAGGGTGAAAGGGACTGAATGGTCTGGTGGCAACATACCCCTTTCCCTTTCTTTCCTAAGTCAGACTTCTCAGTGTAAAGACATTTCTTCCCAGGCAACTAAATGCCTCTGGCCAAAGCTATCCTCTGGTAAGGGCCTGGGAAAGGAAAAGTCCACACATTTTTTAGCCCGTGAGGATGAAAAGCTGCCCTTTTCATTTCTTGCTATCTCCCTTTTCCCCGTCAAAATCCTTCAGGTTTCCATGAGTGCCTTTGGCACTGACGAATAGGGTTTCCCTAGTTTTATATACCCTATTTCTGGGTAACATAGAATGAAGCTAGACTCTCTGGGGAATAGTCAATGAGGATGGATCCACCGATGTTCTGAGTCACTCTCTTTCCTACAAGAGAGCTACCTGAGACTCTGTCAGAGTGAATTGACTTCAGGGTGATACCTGAAGTAATTAGCCCATTAAGTACCACATTCTGGATCCAAAACAAGGTATTTTGGCTGATCCTACAGTGTTTTGGTTTTTAAACTCTCTTTGTCTAGCTTGCCCTAAAATGATGATCTACCTGGCTAGATCCCAAAAGCTCTCTTTCTTCCTGTCTCCCCCATTCCATTTGTTTTCCGGGAAACTATTGGTTAACCTATTTTCACTTTCCTAATTAAACAGCTTCCCCATGCGTCTGTCAGCTTGTCGTTAGCCTATCATGCTGTAGGGGCTTGTGTGTTGCTGTGATGCTGAAAGCTATGCCACCAGTATTTCAGATACCTGTAGGGCCAATAATGATGGACAGGTTTCAGCTGAGCTCCTAGACTAAGACAGACCAGGGAGAAGGACCCAGCAGCCAACTCCCGAAACAATTAGCCATTGAAAAGCCTATGAATAACAGAGAAGCACTGTCAAATATTGTGTCAGAAAATGAGTCCCCCAGGCTGGAAGGCATTCAAGAAATGACTGGGGAAGAATTGCCTCCTCAAAGTCTAGTTGACCTTAATGATGGGGATAGAGTAAAGCCTCTGGGACCTCCTTTTGCTGATGTGGCACAGCTCAAAATGACAAAAAAACATAGGGACTGCAACAATACAATGGGCTCAAACATAAAAACACTGTGTGCATGGCACAGTGTATGGTAGTGTTTTGTCCTGTTGTACTTAGGGCTGCTAAGAGTTGGACCAACTTGATGGCATCTAACAACAACAACAACAACAACAACAACAACAACAATAAACAGCTGCTTCTAAATACTAACTTCTGCCTGACCTGTGCCCATATGCAACAATGTTCCATCTGTCTTGCCTACTGGCATCATGAATTCAAATTTCCCCTTTTTTGAGCCGGGCGTGGTGGCGCACGCCTGTAATCCCAGAGGCTCAGGAGGCAGAGGCGGGAGGATCGCAAGTTCGAGACCAGAGGCAGTCTGTGTAACTTAGCGAGACCCCGTCTCAAAAAGTAAAAAAATGGGCTGGGGGTGCGGCTCAGTGGTCGAGCACTTGCAAAGAATGCAGGCGCGAGGCCCTGGGTTCAACCTCCAGTACTGCCAATAAAACAAAACAAAACAAACAAACAAACAAACAAAAAATCCCACAAAACTTCCCTTTTCTGACTAGGCACCCAATAGGGACTCTTTTTGCTTCATTAAACATTTTTGGGAAGCACACATAAAGCCCTAAGAGCCACTACATTTACTTATAACTCTAGCCATTTGGCCTATTGCATCTGTCCTACAAAAATGAGCTTACTTGTCTCTCATTCTTAAAACAGCTTATTAGAGATATGGATTGAATTGTTAAACCTCTCTCTCTTCCACTAGAACCACAACCCTTAAACCTTTTTGTCTTAGCGGAACTAGAACCATGAAGATTCTTGGGGTTTGAAGGAAATTCTAAGATAAGCAACTCTGTGCTTTGAGGCTAAAATAAATGCAGACATTCAAAGTTCCTCTAATTAATTTTCTTTCTTTCTTTCTTTCTTTCTTTCTTTCTTTCTTTTTTTTTTTTTTTTTTTGTGGGACTTGGGGGTTGAATTCAAGGCCTCACACATGCTTTGCAAGTACCCTACCACTGAGCTGCACCCTTAGCCCATTTTTCTTTTTTTACTTTTTATTTTGAGACAAAGTCTCAATAAATTACACAGGCTGCCTCTGGCCTTGAACTTGCAATCCCCCTGCCTCAGCTTCTCAAGTTCCTGGGATTACAGGCGTAAGCCACCATGCCCAGCCCTAATTAATTTTCTAACATTCCTCAGGCACTTTATGTATTGCTACTTAGCAGCTGCATGATTTAAGAAACCTGACATCAATGACCTTCCCCAACTACCCTCTACCATTCAGCATGTCCTTTACCAAAACTACAAGGTACTACAAATAAGACTACTAAGGCCAGGGGCCCCTAGGTGTCTGTCTGTTTGCTGTGGGGCTTGTGTGTTGCTGGGATGCTGACAGCTACACCATGGGTATTAGATACCAGCAGCATCACCCAGGATGGACAGGTTTCAGCAGAGCTTCCAAACTAGGGCAAACTAGGGAGAAGGACCTGACGTCCCACTCCCAAAATAATTGTTGTTGTTGTTGTTAGGTGCCGTCGAGTCGAGTCCGACTCATAGCGACCCTATGTACAGCAGATCGAAACACTTGCCGATTCTGTGCCAGGCAAACCATCTTATTTATGTTTAAGCCCATTGTTGCAGACACTGTGTTAATCCATCTGGTGGAGGGTTTTCCTCTTTTCCGTTGACCTGCCACTCTTCCAAAC